>BMAO01026245.1:0-33346 GCA_019973975.1 Trichonephila clavata | reverse complement strand
TAGTATTAAATATTGAAATTAAAAATAAATTATATTAGAAAAAGAGCAATAGTATATACAGGGTGTCCAGCCTTAATGTGACCCAATAGCTAATTCCCGAACTGTTCGGTTTAGATATGCACTTCCAATTTGAAAAATGTTTTAAAACAGGTAAAGAATGTTTTTACGTGCTTTTCGAACCAAAAAACCCATTTAGAAAAAAATTACAAAAATTTATTTTTATACGGTCCCCAGGTCCTATCACTTATATTTAGGAAAAGATTCAGTACACAAAAACAAAGTAAACACAAAAAGTTTCATTTTATTACGATAAAAACTGGCCGAGTTATGGAACTTTAAAAAACATATATTTTATCAATTTTCTGGACCATTTTCAAGAAGCTAGTAAGGGGCCGTCTCCAAAGTGAAATTAGTTGGAACTCTGCCAAGGAACTTTTGCTCTTTCACGTCACTTTTATGTAAATCGTTTTTAAATTTAAAAGCATACGTTAATAATACAATAATTGAGTACTTAAGAAATAAAATTTATTCTGTGCATGTGTAAAACATAGAAAAAATAAAATATTTTGGACGAAGAAAACATTTCAAAAGCAGTTCCAAAAAATAGACTCATATGCTGCGGCTTCAGTCTGATTTGCTGCGATTTTGCTGATCATGACGAACGTTAAAAATCTGTTGGGTAGTCTCTTGCAACTGCATACAGTCGTATTCTTATCTTACGAATTCTAGTACGGGAGAAACGAGATGTATACAAATGAAGAATAGTGCGAAATGGCACTGTTGTATGAGCAGTGTAATCGAAATAAGAGAGAGGAGGCAAGACTTTATGCCATTAAATTTCCCACTCGACGACATCCATCTTATTGTACAATTG
The DNA here is from genome assembly GCA_019973975.1 of Trichonephila clavata. Taxonomy (NCBI): domain Eukaryota; kingdom Metazoa; phylum Arthropoda; class Arachnida; order Araneae; family Nephilidae; genus Trichonephila; species Trichonephila clavata. Next base: position 32,472 of record BMAO01026245.1, on the reverse strand, counting down.
CCCTTGCTGTTCAACGCTTGTATAAAACTGGGAGTTGTCATAGACGTATTTCCTTGTCTCGTGCCATCACCATTATTTAAGTTAATTTGGTCATTCTGATATAATAAGGCCCCTGATTCATGATTGGCGCATTATTTGACATTATGCTATAATTTGAACGCAAATCCTGTATTATTTTGCTGCTATTTGTTAAAACAAGCTGTTTTAATCTTTTCGGTAAAAGTTCTATTTCTTTAATTTAACTTTTATTGTTTGCCATACAGCAATACAAATTGTCAATCTATGATGTTTACTACGATGTTTCAATATTAATATGATGTTTTTCTTTTTCTCTTTTTGTAGATAGTGAATTACTGTTCTCTAAACTCAATTTATATACGGCCCCCTTTTCTTAGCAATTCAGATGCTTCAATTTTATGTAGGCATAACTCGGTTAATTTTTATTGTAATAAAATGAAACTTTTTGCGTTTACTTTGTTTTTGTGTACTGCATCTTTTCCTAAATATAAATGATATGACCTGGAGACCATATAAAAAATTTATTTTTTTGTAAATTTTTTCTAAATGGGTTTTTTGGTTCGAAAAGTTCGTAAAAACATTCTTTACCTTTTTTAAAACATTTTTCAAATTGGAAGTGTATATCTAAACCGAACGGTTTGGGAGTTAGCTATTGGGTCACATTAAGACTGGACACCCTGTATATCATTATAATTTCTTTCATTTAAAGAATATATGTATCGCATGTAATAATATTCTTTTAAAACGTTAAATATCGTCAACAAACGACTTTCTTTTCTTATTAAATAGTTTTCTGAATAAAGATATTACCTAAGAAACACATAAGTTTAACCCTTTATCTACTGCATTATGATTTACTGCAATTTTTTTCCGTGTAATAATTTTTTTTAATCACTACATTGAAAATTAAGGGATATATATAAATAAAATACTCAATTTTAGGAAATTTAATCCGTTAGAGCTAATTAGTTAAATTGATACTTTAAAGTATTGTCAGTACATGGAGATTTATAAAATTCTCATTATACAAAATGACCGTATGACTTTTTAAACGGAGTTTTAACTCTTAAAAAGGCTAAATAACCAGACAATTCTAGTATTTTACAGCACAAAACATCTATTTTTAAAAATTATAAAATTTATTTACTTTTTTTACACATGATAGCAGGTTTTACACATAAACTTAATTTGATGATATTCAAAGAAAAACAGCTTTTCTTTTCATTTTTATACATACAAAAATTCATTATACATTATTCATTTTGAGTGAGGTTTCGATCGAGTGTTGTTTGAAGCACTGCATCCTGGGGTAAGAAATATTGTATTTTCTGAGCATAAATACTTGCACCTAGAGTCTTGTTCAATCACTTGATCGTTCAGATAATTTGCTGGGACTTCTTCTGAAGAATCATCGGTTAGTACATCATTGATTTCAGATAGTAGCTTCTGTAATAAATCCAAAGCCTCTTGAAGACAGAGTTTTTTTTTCCCCTGACATTCTAGCAAAAGGAAATAATAGCGCCTTGAAAACTTCTTATTATCGTTACATCTCAGTTACTCATAAAGAAATTAAAATGTTAATTTTTTTGAAATAAGAATAGATATTTCATTTTATTGTGTGGGAAAAAAACAAGCTCAGATTCAAGGCTCAAAATTTTTTTTAAAACGTTAAAATAAAACAATTAAGAACCAAAATAAATAAATTAAGCTGAAAAGAAATGCCAAAAAAAAAAAGCATAATTCTATTACTTTTATAGTAATGACGCTACAACAGAACAAAAAACAATAATAAGCTACACGGACGGGAAAAAAATAAGTTCTTGCTCTCTAACATCCAGTGTACTGACGGTACTTAAAAAGTTATTACAGTAGAACGTCGTTTATCCGAACGCTTATGATCCGGAGCGTCAAATATCCTAACCAAAGTCCGGATACGTTTTTGAACAGTGCAATGCTCAACAGTTATTTCGTGTGAGGTCAAAAGTGACTGGAAAACCCAATGTGAGGGATATTTGGGGAATTTCAGTTGTGTGTGATTTGGTAAACATCTGCGAGGAATATTAAGTCAGTTTGTTTCCAAGTGTGGGGGTGTATATGTGCTCTTTTGTTGAGGTTTGTTGATGTTGAAACCTCGATGATGTGCAATGCAGAAGACTGGATTTCAAATGCTAAATGATGACGAGATTGTGACTTCCGTGCAAGAAGAATCCGACCCTGTCGACGATGAAAACGATGAAGACGAGGACAACAACAACGAAAGTGGCAAGGGTCCATCAAATGCTGACGCCTTTTTTGCGTTAGAGACAGCTATGGAGTGGTACGAACAGCAATAAGAGTATTGTCTTACTCAACTACTACTGCTCAAGAGAATCGGAGACTTGGCAACAAAAAAACGAAGATGTACAATGGAACAGCGAAAAATAAGTGATTATTGTCCACAATCAAGGTAAAATTGGGACATTTTACACTTATTTAGCTTTTTCTTCGAGCACGTTTCCCGCATGTAATGATTTTCAATATTTATATAGTGTCCAGTATCATATACTGCATAGATCGCATTCAGTTGTCGGTTATCCGAACAATCGCGTATCCGAACGGTGTCCGGTCCCAGTGGATTCAGATAAACGACGCTCTACTGTATACACAAAAGTTATTCCACCGTAAAATTACTCATATACACTGTTCACTTAAAATAAACAGTCAAATAGAGTTTTCTAAGGTCTCAACTAACATACAAAAAAATAAGACACATTTTTACATTAACTACTTTTTCGAAACAAAAATGACTATCTTCGCAATCCGATCAAACTGTAAGCTGAAAATACAACTTCTGTTTTTAAACTATTCGCCTTTCCCACCAAAATACTCATCATAAGGCCATGTTGCCCTTTATCCTGAAAAGTGGAATTAAAAGAACATATCTGCAAAGTACTGTCACAGTATTCGTAAAAAAACGGTTATTCTACGCAATTTTAAAGTGGGTAGTAATTATACATATCGTCGTTAGATAAAGAGTTAAGCTCTTTATTGCTCCTATTTTTATTTTTGCTTTCTTTTAATTTTAGTATTCATTAGTTGCTAACAGACTAAATTTGTGACGGATCTATACGCATCCTTCTATTAACCTCTGGGGAAACCTTTGGGCTATGAAAAGCAACAATCTTTTTCTGAAGAAGAAACCGTGATATGCAAATTAAGTTTATTATATATAATTCAGGTTCGCATGCTAGAGAAGTTAGTTAAAGCTAGATAAAATCTGATATAAGTTGAAGAGATATATAGAAGAGCTTTAGTAAGTCAGTATAAGAGAAGGGAGATAGAAAGTTGGAATTATAAAGAGATTGAAGGATTACTCATTAGAAGATAAGAAGATTACCTACAGTTCAGGTATTATTCACATTTATAATACGTTTTTATATTTAAATTATTAAAAAGATTTAAGTGGCAATTAGTTACATATATACCGTTTGAAGCAATATTAAGGTAGAAGATTGATTAATAAAAAGAGGGTCACAATTATTAGAAGTATTCTCCAAAAACGCGACTGTCGTCTACTTACCTCTGCTTGCTAATCGAAAACATCTTATTTAATCTGATTTATTGAATTGTTTTTGGGTTAATTAAAGGGCTGAATAGGGTTTGCAGTCCCGTGCTATATTTTTTATCCCGGAATTTCGGGATTACATTATCCAAATCCCGTGATTAGGATTGGACTATTTATGAAAAACACTTACATATTAACATAGTTGAAATTATATTATAAAACTGAAAACATGATTAAAAAGTTGGTTAACTATTATCATTTATTGAAGTAAATCAAAACAAAATTCGATTCCTCCTAAAAAAAACAAATAAAAAATAGTACATAATGAATTCAATAAAAATAGTACAATTTATATATATAATTTGAATTAAAAATCCATAAGTTTGAAATTTTCCAAAATTTTATTGCTATAAAAATAGAATGTTCCTGTTCAATTTTCATTGAAACGCTTTTTTTTTGTATGTGTAATATATTTAGAGCTGATAACTGTATGGTAAAGCATTTCAAGGAAGTAGATTTTTCAAAATTTAAATTATGAACTCTAAACTCGTACAAACTCACATATACCTCACGTACAAAAGATAGTACAAATTTACATAAATTTTAGTTTAAAAAATTTTTCTACTTAAGCAACTCCAACAGAAAAAAAAATGCTTTCCTTTCTTTTAAATCTTATTAACATATAACGCTAGAAATTAATCATAATAAACACTAAAATCAACTTTAATATAAATCCTAAAAAAAACAGACTTCAAAATTAAAAATAATAATAATAAATACATTGTATATTTTTCAATGTCTGTCAATTCTGTCTTTTTGATTCCTCAAAAATTGTCTTTTCGAAATATTTTTAACAACATTTAAATATTAATACATGCAATCTAATTTTAAAATATATTTATAATCATAACAAAATAAGATTACTAAATTTATCTCTCCGTAGATTAAAAAAGAAGAAAACATTGAAATAACTCAACTGTAACAAGTTAACAAACTTTAAATATTCTTAAGGAATTTTGAAGAAATGCTTTTTCGATACCTCAAATAGCAAAAACCGCTTAAACAGCTTATGAGAATATACTTATGATAACAAAATAATATTACTTAAGTTATCTCTTAATGTATAAAAAAAGATAGATAAAAAAAAATCTAAAAAAACATCTTTTATATAACTTAACATAATAATTCAGAAAAATGATTCATGATTAACGATTCAGAAAAGAAAAACTACAATTTATTACAAACATCAGACAAATGAGTCACAATTCTTTTTTCTTTATAGCTAGGGAGCACCAATGAATGTTGCACAATGTCTCATTTCCGAAGTGGCAACTTCAAAGATTTTCTCAGAATTAAATTCCAAGATTTTGATGAGAAAAAAATTTCAAAATATAATTCAGAAAAAAATTAAATCCTGGGTTTAGTTTTTTTATCCCGGGATTGGAAGAAACCCCGGGATTTCGAGATCCTGGGGCTGCAAACCCTATACTGAAGTATATGAGAAGAGAACAAGATACGCGTTTGTACAGCTTGCAATGTCGTACTATGGGTTGGTCCCCGTTTTCTGAAATTCTATAAAAAGTAATATACATAAATTTAATTTTTAAATACAAAATATATATATTTTTTTATAATTTTATTTTTTGTTTGTAAAATTTATTTTTTGCAAATTACATTTTATAAATATCATGTAACGCGATATAAAAAGAATTGCAAAATATAATATGTCTTATCTTAGAATAGTTCTCAATGGATGGTGAGAAACACACACACACCCCTCTACAAAAGAAAAGTCCTAAAGATCAAACTAATTTTAGATAATAAGTTATATATATACACACTGCTGGCCACCGTAAATGCAACACCCTGAAGGAAGCACGTAAATAACATGAAATTTACAACATGCATTAGCAGAGGTGAGATATGCAAATGATTAGAATTTCAGCGCAGAAACACATCACGCAAGCCTGTGGCGCCACCTCAAAGCGCTATTTAAAGCTTGGAGATTTCGACGATTTCAAGTTCGGCAATTGTGTTTTTCTTGTGGTTTTTTCAAAAAACGATCAGTTATGTCTCGAAAGAAAACAGCGATCAGCTTTCGATCAGGTATCCGAGTTCGACAGAGGAAGGATAGTGGCCTACCAAGATTGTGGATTATCTTTCAGGGAAATCGGTAGTCGTGTTGGACGAAACCAAACAACTGTAATGCGGATATGTGACCGTTGGATGCAGGAGGGTACGACGGACCGACGTGGTCGATCGCATCCACCTCAGTGCACCACTTCACGTGAGGACAGGAAAATTGTGCGCATGGCAGTGACGGATCGCTCAGTCACATCACGAACCATAGCACAGCACATTGAGTCTGTAACGCATCTTTCAGTGTCTGCGCGTACCATTCGACGCCATTTACAGCAGAGTGGTCTATCTGCAAGACGTCCATTGCTTGGTCTACCCTTGACGCAGAACCACAGACGTCTCCGCCGCCAATGGTGCGATGAAAGAAGAATGTGGGTGGCAGAATGGAATGAAATTGTCTTTACTGACGAGTCACGCATCTGTCTGCAACACCACGATGGTCGGATTCGAGTCTGGAGACATCGTGGAGAGAGGATGCTGGACAGCTGCGTTATGCACCCCCACACTGGTCCTGCACCGGGTATTATGGTATGGAGCGGTATTGAATATCACTCTCGCACTCCTCTAGTATGTATTGCCGGTGCTTTAAACAGCAAGCGCTACATCTCCGAGGTGATGGAACCAGTTGTCCTTCCTTACCTTCAGGGCTTGGCCACAGCCATATTTCAGCAGGATAATGCGCGACCACACATTTCACGCATTGTCCAAAGGTTCTTCGTCAATCACCAGATTGAATTGCTTCCCTGACCTGCTCGCTCTCCGGATCTTTCGCCGATAGAAAACATGTGGTCCATGATTGCTCAACGATTGACCCAGATTACACCCCCAGCTGCCACACGAGATCAACTTTGGTAACGTGTGGAAGCTTCTTGGTCTGTTGTACCCCAAGAACACATCCAAAGTCTCTTTGAATCAATGCCGAGGCGTATAGCAGCGGTGATATCAACAATGGCGGCTACTCTGGCTACTGATTCTGGCAGGAACCACACTTCACAGAAGTATATAAATTTAGTCATTTGATACTTGGTCAACATGTTATCTACAAAATAAATTTTGTTGTGCTATCTCTTGTCTTTCTTGGTGTTGCATTTACGGTGGCCAGCAGTGCATATATATAGTATCATAAAATGAAAAAATACATAGTATAATAAAATGATAATACTAAATTATTCAACTAACAAAGATAGAAGATAGAGAAACCAGATTTCAAGAAACATAACTATAAAAAATGGTGGAAAAGTATATTGTGCAAGAATTAAATAAGCATATGTGTAGAAAGAATTAAATAAGCATATGTGTAGCAAGAAACAGAGTCAGAACTTTAATATGTAAGAAACCAAAAGAGTCAATGGACTAAAATGGAGTCATATTATGATTTCTAAAGCTGTTGCTGAATTAGGACCAGCAAAATTAGGGTTAAGTATGCTTTACGGATCCAACCTTCCCCGTACAGCAGAAATTTTTGACATAATAGGAAAACAGAGCCCTATTGAAAAGTTAGGCCTAAAACTAACCACGTGTAATTTGCAGCAGACAGAAAAATTAAATTAAAAATATGAAAGTAAATGATTCTTAGAAAGAGATGAATATAAAAAATAATTTTGATAAGGAAAAACAAAGCAAAAATATAACATATATATATATATATAATATATATATATATATATTCAAAATTTCTCTACAAGAGAGATAAACATGATTAAAACTTAAAAGAATTGAAGGACAACAGAATTAAGAAGGAGATATCAAAAATTAAAATAATAGAGTTAAATATAAAAATATATCAGAATAGATGCTACAGTATTATCAACATTGCTGACTTAGAACAGCTTATATATAAAAAAATTTATATAAAAGTGGGGTTGAACATGTTTTGTGGCCAGCCAACCTTCCCCCTTTCTGTTAATAATACTGAGCAAAAACCTATTGAAAATAATGGATAGGAAATCTAAATCCACTATGAGAAAAAGGTAACTTACCTAAAAATTGCATACAGAAACGCAGAGCCCGCGCTAAATCTGAGTACAATAAACAAGTTATTGACAGATTCTGAACCCAAAACTAATTCAAAGCAAAGCAATAGCTGAAAAGTAGCAATTAGCAAAAGTATGAAACGAATAGAAATAACAAATTAAGAATTGTAAACATAATACCATTATCTTAGGGACTCTAAGAATATATGATTTAAAAATTTAAAAAATATAATCAATTTAAAAAAAGTAATTTTATCTAAAATTAGAAATTGGGTGTGTCTAAAACTATCTAGGAAGAAAAATAAACTTATAATAATAACCTGTTAAAACTATGGAAATTTAATCCTTACTATTTAGAATTTCTTTATTCAAATATCTATTAATAAAATTAATTGGGTATGTTTGAATTAAACATTATATAGTAAAATTTTTGTCGTTTTTTATTTTTTCTAATTTATTTGAAACTAGAAATTTATTGCGTTGTGTGAGATTAATAACAATATTTCTGAATATAGAAAAATGCACATTACTCTCCTAATGCGGTACTTTTATAACATTGAAATAAAAGTCTTCTCGTTTATCATAAACATTAGTAACGTATTTTATTATCTTTTAATTTAATTTCTATATCAAGAAAATTTGCCTCATAATTCTTACTATTTGTCTGAATTAAATTAAGATACTGTGGATAAAAATTAATGTTAGGTTTAAAGTTGTCTTGCTTGCCAAAAATGATTATATCATCTATATAGCGAAAAAAGTAATATTCTAAGTCGTGTCTGTGAAATTATTTTCAAAATAATGTAAATATAAATCAATCTCAGTCCCAAAAATATTTTAACGTAACATTACTAGAAAAAAATAGCTGTATAAAGGATCAATTAATATGAACCAGCGGTTCTTAAACTGTGGTCTGTGGACCTTAGGAGTCCGCAGGGCCTTTCTAGGGGGTCTACGAAGTTCTCTCATTTAATATTAAGATTTCTCTCTTTTACAGACTCTGAAAGGTCTCGTGGAAAAATTAAAAGATATGCCATACTAAACTAGATTACTAAATAGTCCCCAATGAAGAAATTCTACTAAGACGTATTGTGATCAAGAATATTAATTCATTTAGTATTAAACTAATATTTTATGGTATTTTTAATTAGATGTTTACTGTAAGCTTTTAAAGGCAAGAAAGAAGTGTTAAAAAAGTCTGTATAAGTAGCAGAGGTAGTCTGAGGATTATTGAAGAACTTTTAAATCACTGAGCCATGTGTTCGGAGTCAGAGAGGGCTGATCAATATCTTGGAGGGGGGGGGCGATGTCAGGCTGATATATGAAGAAGGGCCACGGTTGTCGAAAGTTTAAGAACCGCTGACACAAACTATTATTAAAATTAGGCTGTATATAAATTTAAGACTTGAGTTAAAGACATAATTCATTACTAACATGAAACAAATCTCATCATGTTTTTTTTTCACTACAGCAACGTTTCTCAAACTGTGGGGCCCCCCCCCCCTCCCACCTAAGAGAACATGAGCATATTGAAAAGTCGAAAACAAAAGATTATTTAAACAAAAATTATTAATTTACTGAAAGTAAACAAACCAAATTTATTCTAATATAGTAAAATATAAAATACACATTTGTGCTCATATAATACACATATAAATGTATCAGTACTGCACAATTTATGTCATAATTAATTTAACAATACTATGTTAAGAACAAGTTTAATAATTACCAGTGACTCCACGGGCTTGTCATGTATAAAACTTTTTCAAAAATCAACACTTATCTTGATAATTCGTACGGTTTATATCTAATCCCGAAACTGTCGATTAAAAGTTATGATATTCGCTCCGCAATGCCACCATTTTCCACGTAGGCGCGCGTATGTGCAACACTCCTAGGTATACACAAGGTCTTGACACTGATTTGTGACGTCACTACTATTAGGGAGACATCGTCCATTGCCTTCGGAACTTTTAAGATGCATTTTTTTAATACTTTTTGTTATTAAACCCAAGATATATACAGAAAATTTTTTTAAAAAAGTAAATTAATCATTAAATTGTGTTTTATGTACATAAAATATAAGAGTAAATATTAGTTTACCTATTTAAATAATAATTGAAAGTATGTGATTATCGATGTATTTACTACGAACGCGCATTACGATGAACATAAACACATTTAATACATTGTAACAAATCACAAGAGCTTTTTGTATTTGTATATTTTTTTACAAAACTGTGCTTATTTCTTAGCTTTAAAATTTATTTTCTTAGTTCTATTCAGAATAGTTACAAAAAGGGAAATAAAATTAGAAATAGTTTTGAAAACAGAAAAAAAAAACGACGAACAAATTTAAAATTAGTAACTTTATTGGTATCAAATACAATCACAAATCTTGGAGGTGCTGGTATGTGATGTATTGGGGAAGAAAATGAAAAGGAATATAAATAAATAAAACTTTCTCTGAAATAAGTAAATCCTTCGCAAACACTGTCAAGATCCTTTTATTACATTCCAAAGCCTTTGGAATAATTTTTTGGATAGCAGTGCACAGAGAAGATCGTTGTTCTGAAAGACGTATATATACGTCCAGGCCATTTAACGCTTTGGCTGACATTTATATACGCCTCCGGGGCATTTATACACACATGTGTGCATAAATGCAGGTGGCACTTAAGATGTCGTATTGTAGCTTCAGCGAGTCAAGGTGTAATATTATTTAATTGAATACATTGTTATTGTATGGAGGGGGCGTGGTGAAAATTATGATTGTATAATATATTGGGCCGCAAATATTGAAAATTGACATGCCTCTGCAGACCAAAATAGGATTCACCATTCCTTAAAAAAACCTCTTAACTTACGTACTCTTTCCTCTTATTCGAACTAACACATCCATTTGTTACTCGTGTCGCCATCTAGGTAATGCCGTAGTCACTATTTGACGAAATTTTACTATCATCTCTGTCAATGCAAAGCGATATCTTACTACCCTCTTTCATTAAAAAAGTAATGCCATTAGTGGCATAACGTATACCCTTGCATCGCGAAAGGGGGCAGGATTTTAGGGGACCTAAAGCCTGACTGATGCCAAATATGTATTTAACCAATTTATAAAATATTAAAGGTAAAACCTGACTACGCAGGAGGGGGGCGTAATAATCTCAATTACACCACTGAATTCCATCACACTCTTAAATAATTAATGGTATTTTATATAAGCAACATATAAAGAAGAAAATTTTTACAAGAAATTAAATAAAAAATGAATAAAGAATTTATTTTGAAAAGAAATATTTTTCAAGTGAACTTTAGCTAAGTAGGAAAATAACTGTAAATGGAAATTTTTTAAGAGGCAACCGGAATTATTTTCTCTTGTTAATTATTTAATGATCATTTTACAAGCAATTAAATTATCAATAATGATCCGTATTTTATTAATAAATCAATTGATGCAGCGATTCACACACACAATTAATACTATACCATATAAGTCAAATTATCATAAAAATCACACATTAGTAATCTCATTATTTGTATTGGCATAAGTAATTTTGTGTACATCAGGTATGCCAAACATGCGACCTGCGGGCCACATGCAGCCCGCCAGATCATAGGCTGCCCGCGGAGACATTTTGCGAGATTAATTACATTTTACAAAATCAATCTTAACGGATTTTTTTTTTTTTTTTTCTTCTTTTGAAATTTATTTTCGATTGACTTTTAAGACTGTACAACATCTTGTTTTTAAAAAAAATCCTATTTAGTTATAGAAATAGCCATTAAAGGAAAATTATTTTTAATATTTTATTAAATTTTTTTCATTAAATTATTAAATGTATTAATGAATATTATTTGTTATAGATTCATCGTGTGTGCGACTTTTATTTCTCTTTAAATTGTCTAATCAGCCAAAGATGAATAGCCAAAAGCGGTTGAGATATTGTTTTTTTTAAATTTAAAAACCCTAGGTGGTCAAGACAAAATGTAGTGTTTACTCAATAGTTTGAGAATGAAAGTGAGGATTTTGTACTTTATTCATATTAAACTTATAAGTTATTTAATAAAAACGTAATCAAACTTCAAGAACAGAGTAAAAAAAGATTAAATGAAAATGAACATCGTAATTTTTTAAGAAAAACGGGAACTCTGCAATATATATTATGCCCAAAGCAAGAATAAAATAGTGTGCCTGACATGTAAAAACTGTAATTCAGTTGCTAAAGAATATAATTTTAAAAGGCACTATGACACAAATCCAAAAACAAACTATGAAAATATGTTGCGAAACTTTGTGTAGACGAGTTGTCGGAATTGAAATCAACTCTTAAGAAATGAAAAAAATGCATTTACTACATTTGTTGAGTGAGGGAGTGAGAGTGAATATTAACGTTTCACTGTTCAGCTACTCGAGGGCGTTTGGTGACGGACAATGGTCAAGAGACGAGGTCGACACCTGAGCGGTGGCACCACCTACTCCGAACATCCACGCCACACAAATGAGAAGACGTTTTCACCGCGACATGTTAAACGTGCATCGGCTTCATTGGTACCAGGCCCAAACTCAAATATGACTCGATTTCGCTACCTTGACCGCTAGGCTACCGCAGCCACCTAAATTTGTTGATTGACTGATTGAATATTAACGTCCAACTGTTCAGCTACACGCGGGATTTTAGCGGCGAACCTCGTAATTTTGAACTATGGTCAAGTCTAAATTTGTTGAAGACAGTTCAACTGCAGTAAGAACTGGCTATATATTATCACTTTTAATCGTAAGCATAGATATAAACCATTTACTAAAGAAGAATTTATTAGTGAATACTTAATTTAAAGCGGAAGAATTTCCGTATTTACTCGAATCGAAGCCGCACCTTTTTTCCAATGTTAATACTACTGAAAATAGAGCTCGGCTTAGAATGGAAGGAAAAGAAATTTTTGATGGATGGGGAATTTGAGCAATTACGGGGGGCATTATGTAATTAAAAGTTAACAATACTGATAGAATAAATAATTATTCCTTTTTTATTAGTTATCCTTTTAAATTTATTTTAATTTCATAAAATTTAATATCGATATACTCTTTTACACTATTTTTCATAAAAGTTTGTTGAGAACTTGGGGTGCAGCTTAGAATCGATGGCGGCTTAGATTCGAGAGGAAAAAAACGTAATGTTCAGCACAAATAAAAAAATATTTAAAAGTGTAAGTTTAAGTCGAAATTCTGTAACAGCAGAGGTAATGAAATAGTTGAGTAGAGTCATGTATTATGCATAATACATATTTTTGATGCATTTAAAGAAGTTTTGAGACAAAGTGTTCTTTGGGATGGGGGGGAGTTGGTTTGTCTTGCAACTGATAGCGCACCTACTGTGACCAGTATTACTAAAGAAGCAACGAGATTAAAAGAAACAAGCAAAAATCATGGAAATAGTATATATATATATAATTTTAAACATTTTCATTGTATTAATTCTAAGCATGTACTGTTCTTGGGCATGAAGTATGATATGGTGGACATGTTTTAAAGTAGTCAGTAAAATTGTAAACTATGTTCGAGCATGATGACCAGTGCTTCTCAAACTCTCAGCATTTGCGACCCAATTTTCTATCATAATTTTCATCGCCCCCCCCCCCCATACAATAACATTGTATTGAATGCAATAATAATGTAATTTGATACTAAAGCTACAATACGACTTTAATTATAAACCGTGTAGTAACAGGCGTTGATGGATGAAGGAAGGTAGATGAGCTTGGATATGTTATTTCCTCTTTCAACGAGAACTTCGTTGGGAGTAGTGTATTTAGTTTTAATTGTCAGAAAAATAATTTGTCTATATTTTTAAGTTCAGATTAGTAGTCTTTTATCCTGTTGTATCTGGCAATGAAATAATCTGATGATGGATTTACTGAGTTGACTTAGAACTGTAAAACCAGCTAGGGAAATATAGTATAGTAACGGATTGAGCGGAATATACATGTTTAGTGTTTTCACGTTCAGAAATGAATGTATACTTATCTCACTCATTATACATTTAATCATGGTGTAATAATTAACACCATAACCGTACAAAATATCAAGATAAATATTGAATTTTGAATATAATTTTTATGTATGACAATCCCAAGGAATTCAGTGTTAATTATTAAACTTGCTCTTCGTTTACTATTGACAAATTTTTTATCAAATACATTGTACACTACTGATAAATTCAAAAGTATATTATATTAGTGTACGAGGGCATTTCGAAAAGTAAAGATACAATGGCTCGCATTCCTTAAAAAAACATTTATTTAGAAAACGTCAGTTACATCTTAATAACTGGATTATTTATTATTTTTCGACATCATCACCCCCATTATCCAAACATTTGTTAAGTCGGTGCACAAGCTTTTGTATCCCACAGTCATAGAAGGTTGCCGCCTGGAACCCAGCGCTCACACAATTTCCTGTACCCTAACCTGACAGTTACAACTTCATAAAGAGTTGTCATTGACACTTCCGGTATGATCTGATGCAATTCTTTCAATTTGAGACGTCTATTCGTTCGAATTGCTTCCTCCGTTCTCTGAAAAAGGGCATCAGAGATCACAGATGGCCGACCTGTTCTTTGTTCGTCATGAACTTCGGTCCTACCTTCACAGAAATGACGACACCATTTCGTTACATTTTGTCGATTCATAATGTTCCCATAAACAGAAACAATTTCTTTGTGAATATCCGCTGTTCGCTGACCTTTTGCATGAAGAAAACGTATGACGGAGCGCACTTTGCATTTGGCGGGATTCTGAATCGGCTCAGCCATTTTAAACACGACCTACTCCAACCAGAATCAACGTTGAAATGCCGAATGACCACGAGAAGAAAACTAACGGTTCAAAGTTAACACCTGTGTTGCCAACTTACTCGCCAAAACTTTTCTTTTCCTCTGGCGTACGTTGTATCTTTACTTTTCGAAATGCCCTCGTAAATATGCATTTTCTTAATTATTATATCAGAATGTATTTTGTTTGGCTTTCTTTCAGAAATTAATGATTTTTTAAAATAATCTTTTATTTTTGATTTTTCGATATACTTGTGTCTTCCTTGTAGAATTATCATGCCCCCTGGGGGGGAGGGGGCACCCCACAGTTTGAGAAACGCTGATGTATACTTTAGCATCGTCGATTTGCTTCATTTCTGGAAGATGTAGAATGTGAATTTATCGGTCAACCATATAATACAAAAGTTAAATGGATCTCGAGTCATTAAGTGTTAAAACGATTTTTTTAATTTTCTGGATGAAATCATTATTTTCTTGTAAACAAAGAAAAAATTATGAATGCGCTTAGTCAAAAGATGAGAAAAGGTGAAAGAAGAAAAAGATGCTGAGTTAAAAGATAAAGTATTATCAACTGAGAAAACTTCTGGCTTTCTCAGTTGATCTCATAAGTCAACTTGACTTAAGCTTCAAGACACAAAAATCCTTTTGTTAGAATGCTATTTGATAGTAACGCTTTCAAACAAAAATTATTACAGACAAATTATTACAAACAGAAAGAGAAAACATCTCACTTTGAAAGCTTTCAAAATCTATTGATTAAAGCACTTAAATTAAAATTTACAGAATATTCTCACCAAATTAAATTGTTATAGATGGAATTCGATCGAATATTTTCTAAATTTTAAAAATTTTGAATTACAATTTTATTTTTTAACTTCACCTCTATCTAGAGATATTGAAATTTTTGATGAAAACTTACAAATGGAATTAATTGAAATCTATTGTGATTTTTTACTGAAGCAAAAATGTTTAGAAGTTAAAAAACTCTAGATTTTTATACTTGTACATATTCACCAGTAGATCGGTTTCTAAAAATGTTACCATTTGTTACGCGTATAATGAATGGCTATGTTTGGAAGCATTTATTTATGCGAGAAACTTTTTCCTTTAATGAAAAATAACAAAAATTCCGAAAGGTCAAGATTAAATGATAAACATTTATAACCATCATTTTTTAAAAATTACATCAACTCAATATGTTCAACCAAGTTTTGATGACTTGCGTTGAGATAAAACAAACGATGTCAGATATCTTCTAAAAGAAATATTAAATTGTATTTCATATAACTTTTATTTATTTTATTTTTTATAAAAACAATATAAAACAAGTATAGTTTAAAAAATAAAAGGAAATATTAAACGATTAAGTATGATATATAATACATTGAGTTTCATAAATAAGAATATAATCATTCTAAAAATCCTGTGAGTTTGGCATGCCTGGTGTACGTGATATTCAGGGATATATGTGTCGTATCAATGATACGGGGCCCACAACGTGTGTAACATTTTGACACTTTCAAAGAAGTTTTACTAATGCGATTTTTTTTATTTATTTTCAAAAAGGGTCCCCAAAAGGTTTTGAACAAAGTTTACTCATGACTACTTAAGCCAAAGATGTGATATTCATATTATATAGATAAAACTGTGTAAAATGTATAAACAATTCCTTGAATTATAAAGAATTCATTGTGAAAAAATACAAGAAATACAGGTAATAAAACGAAATTGTGGTTGTAAGCGATACTTAGTTGATAAAAAAAATTACTTATGGGGATGGGGTGGGAATTCTGTTGTGTTGTTGTTTCTAATGCCACCTACCTGACGGTGTCAGATCGAGGCCCACGAAATCCATTGTGGCAGGGGCTAGGTGTAAGCCTGTCATTAACTTTTTAGCTATGAGCACCATGCAGGTGACAGTACGATTTGGCTCGGTTTATGCACGATAGATAGCGACACCACCTTCATAATTTAGGTATAGATCTGAAGGGGAGGGAAATATTCTCCAGCCTCCTGCAGCTGTAGTTTCTGCTGCGACCGCCCACAAGACTTTCAGACCCACTGATTTAACGAGCACGTACTCCGTGTGTACTCGGAGGGTATTTGGTGGCATCTATCCCAGGCCTTCCGGTTGGGAGTCCAATGCTCTAACCACTAGGCTGCCCATAGCCCTTATTCTTACACGGCGGGAAATCGTATACGGTTCTACGTATGCATACAAAGCGCCTTCCTGTAAAGTTATTTAACTACCCATCCATATAATAAAATATGTGCGAAATAGATTTACTTTTTTTTATTTGGAATGTTTTTTTTTATTTTACAGTTGCTGAACATTAGCACTAAAGCCACTAGTTCAAGGGCTATCCCTTAATTGTTAACATATCCTTACAACTAAAAAGTACAACACAATTATTCAAATGTTCCCAGATCATAGCCTGGTCAGGGTCACACAAAACGGTTTGGGAGTCCAATTCTGTAGAGGTGGTTATGCAAACAGTCTGTGACCGGTCAAATCTCTAAAGAGAGACACCGCTATCTTTCTTGGTATAGACAGGAGATAGATCTGTCCTTTCCCATCTATTGCCCATAGCTTATTAGATCATATTTTGTTTAAGGTATCCGACTACCCTAAAGTTGTGAATTTTGCCAAAAATTGACAATTTTTTTTTTTAATTTTATATTTTATGGGTCATCTTATTAGCTTTATAAAAATACCAAGTTTATTATTTTCCGTTTACTAGAACAAAAAATACAAGTGTTTTAGTTAAAGCAGATGCCATTACTTTAAGTAAGATGTCATACTTAAAAACTCGTTTTACTCGAAATATGTTTTTTTTTTTTGAAAATTCTCAAACGCAGTCAGCGATTGCTAAGAGTTTTGAAAATAATTAACTGTGAAATTTTTTGTGTATGTTCTGTATAATAGTCGAAGTATTTTAACCTTCAGATTTATCAATCACTGTTTTATTACAAAATTTATAGTCCTTATGGTAATATAATCAGTGTTTTTTTAAGCAATTTCGCATAATAACCAAGATTAAGAGCTTTAGTTTTTGTAAAAATTAAAATATCCCTTACCCTGAAGGTCATTTCAAAAACGAATAACATAGCAACACATCAAAATAAAAAATATGTTGATAAACTTTTGGTACAAAATGGACCGCGTTTATGTTATTTTTTGTCAATTTTTACCCATTTTAATAATAATAATTTCTTTTTCTCTTCTTAAAATTTTAGCATATTTTTCTTAAAATGTACAAAACAAACCTAAAAACCACAAAAAAATCTCCATTTCTTCAAAAAAAATAGTTGCCGCAAAAAGTCGGATACTTTTAAGTATTTTCTTAGGAGTCAGATT
Organism: Trichonephila clavata; assembly: GCA_019973975.1. NCBI lineage: Eukaryota > Metazoa > Arthropoda > Arachnida > Araneae > Nephilidae > Trichonephila > Trichonephila clavata. Next base: position 14,610 of record BMAO01026245.1, on the reverse strand, counting down.
AAAAACACAATTCAATGGACGAAATTCACGCCAGACAGACGCCAAGCGGGGAATCACGTGACAAATTGGGCAACAATTGCACGTGCTTTGCATTACCGCGGTAGAACCGTATACACAAATTGTTAACATTCTTTAGCTTTAATTTTATCTAATTAAAATATGTGATTATCATTGTATTTCTTGCATTATTCTAGTGTATGTATTTGTTAGGAAATAATCTTAACAACTTTTTTACATAATTTTTGTTTTATTGTAATTTATTTATCTAATTAGGTATTCGTCTGCTTCGACTAGTGTTGGCTGGTGTATTTGTTTATAGTTCTTGATTCACTTAGATATAGCTCTGTTATTTTAGTTCTCAATTAATTTTGTAGTTCTTTATTTTATATTCGATGACAAATTTGTGAGCAACATGTCGCTTACCGAGCCTGATTGCTCAGTGAATTATAAATTTTTTTTTATCAAAAGCGTTGTAAAAGCAGAAATGAAGAGAGTAAAGTACAAGTCATCTGTTCAGATCAGAACAACTTCTGAGGTAAGTTATAAATAATTTTGTGTTCTAATTTAGATACTTTCTGAAACTATTATGAATGCATTGCTATTTACTCATTTATGGTTTAGTTTAACTCATTGTTTTAAAATACAAAGGTTTTTAATAACATTAATATTGTTATTTATCATTGAATTATAAGTTGATTCTAAAAGATTAAAAGTAATGGTAACTATTCAAATTTAGCAGCTTTTTAAATTTCTGTAAAAGAAATGTGAATGGACAAATTTAAATTTTTTGAATAGCTATATTATCAATGATAAGTTTATAATTTGATTCTTATTTTTTAGAGTAGCTTTGAATATCAATTGCATTGTTTTCTATTTTAATGAATATGCATTATTAAGCTTTAGTCATAACATAGTTATTGCTATTTATGAGTAAATCCTAATTTGATTCCAACACATTAAAAGTAAAGGCAAGAAATGCCAAACCATTTTGATAAAGAAATGTAAATTTTTTCATTTAAAACTTAAATTCAATATGGAGAAATGTTGTGTTTACATTAAGATTCTCCAAAATTGTTACTAATTTTTCTTATAAGGCATAGTATTTTTAAATCAAGAACTTTATGTTGTGTTTTTATATAAAAAAAAACTGTTAATTTTCACTTATTTAAAATTTTCATTCATATAATTTATTTATTTAAATTATGGTCTTTAGATAAAATAATTGAATTTAAATTATTGTACTGAGACTGGCTCAATGGACAAGGACCTGATTTCTACCTAGACGGATTAAACAAGTAGGTTCTGCATTCTCTATGATAAATGCCTAAATAGACTTGGTGATTATGACGAAATGTGATAGGGGTGAATATGCCTCTTAATTTCCCTTTTTGTATTTTCTGTCTATTGTAAATAAATATTTTAAAAGCTTTTATTTAACTTACAATGTATGTATGTATGTATGTATGTATGTATGTATGTAATTTGTTCGGGTGGAATCTTGCAACTCAATTTTGAAGCTGATATCTTCCTCCCATTGAGCTGAAATTTTGTATACACGTTTAGTTTGGATGACAATGCATGTTTTGACCATTTATATTCCGATATTGCAATTAATTAAAAAGATATTAATTAAAAACGTTAAACTAATTTTGGGCGCCAACTTGGATATATCTGCATTGTTGTAATAATTTTGTTGTTACAACAATGACAAAAGTTGGCGTCGAAAATCGGTTTTCAGCCAAACTGGAATTTCATAACTTTGCGCTATTGACTGTATTAATTAACTTTGTCTAAAAAATAATTACATTTCTACAATGTAAAAATAATCTAATTTCTACAACATATGCAATTTTTTTTACAAATTTCTATCTATTTTCTTGGATTTAAATTCAAAACAAAAAAAGTAGAGCTATTTTTCAAGTAGATTGGTACATTGTATACCTTTCTCAACGCTGCCAAGTTAAACTGAGATGGAGTACTATAGAAATTCTAAATTTAACCCCTTAACTGGTTTGCCCGTACACCTTACGGGCTACTGAAAGTTAGCCACAACCGGTTTGCCCGTGCGCTGTACAGGCACCGAAATTTTTTCTTTCCATATTTTATTTGCACAGACATTTTTATTCCTATAATAAGGTTATTAGTATAGTGTGTCTTTAGGAGATGCAGAGAGAGAGTTTGTCCATGGTACTGAACTACTCTTCATTCAGAATTTTGGTAGTGGTGAAGGTGAGAATTTTTCACTGAAGGCAAGAATATATATTCTTGAAAATATTGGATAAAGAATAGGGATTTACAAGGCAATGTACAATGAAGCCTAAGAAAAAGGAAAATGGATAGATAATCCAAAGAAGTCGATATTATCTCTATCCCATTAGAATATAAGACTTAGTGTTACACTATTCTTCATATTGTGTGTGCATATAAATATGCACACACACACATGAAATCCTATCAATCGTATGAAAAAGAGGTATGAACATGAAATTTTTTGGTAAGTGGAAGAAAATATATTTTAAGATGTATGTGAAATATTCTTCATAGTACGCAGAATATACTTATTAAAAGCAAACATTTAAGGGTTTTTGTGTTCAAAAATTATAAAATAAAAAAAGGTGAGTAAAATTTTAAACCGGAGATTAAAATAAAAATCTTCCATTTTCGCGCATTCTGTTAATTATTATGCTTAGTTACATGCAGTTAAAAAATGTGCTTTTTTTGGGAAAATTTTGGTCAAAAAAATTGACTGCTTAAGAGGTTAATCTATGAAGCTCAGTCAAAAAATAATTATAGAATCGGAAAAATCATTTATTTCGTCCCGATACGGTATAATGTTTTTTACTAAATAATATTTGTATTTCTAACGATTTTTTTTAAATAAGTCAAAATCAATGCGTTTTTATGAAAATAATGTCTAAATCGACGCGCATGAATTTTTTTTGTTTAAATGAATCGACATTCCGTACTAAAACAGTTCATGATTTGCTCTTTTAGAATCAGTCATTTAAAAAATAAAATGTCGAAAATTTTTTTTACGATTTTTCAAAAAATACTCAACATTTTAATATTTAATAACTTCGTCATTTATGAAGAAAATCTCATAAAACTTTTTTTCGTGTGTAGGATAATATTACCCAAGATCTGTACGAAGATTGAAAGAATTGCTTAAAATTTACGGATTTAAGAAAAAATTGTGTTTTTCGTCTAGTACCCTTTTTGCGAGAATTCATTTAGCTAAATTGTTCGAAAATAACCGGCTAACACCTAGCAACAATGATGCGTTGAATGAGATGAACAGACTAAGAAACTTGTCGAGTGATAACTAAAAAGTGAAAAATAAATTGAAAGTAAAAAAGCTTTTTTAAAACAAGCTTTTATTTAAACGCGCTAAAAAGAATAAAATAAATTTTTCTTTAAAATTTTTTTACTATCAACTTATAACGTCATTACACAATTTATATGATGTAAAAGCTTGTCGCGAGATTTACCTCTGCAGATAAACAAGTAAATTAAATAACTTGATCTGATTGATTTCAATTTCTTAAAATTTTCAAACTAAGTAAATAAGAGTGCTTTAATCTTGCGACAAGCTTTTATATCATATAAATTGTGTAATGACGTTATAAGTTGATAGTAAAAAATTTTTAAAGAAAAATTTATTCTATTCTTTTTAGCGCGTTTAAATAAAAGCTTGTTTTAAAAAAGCTTTTTTACTTTCAATTTATTTTATTTGACTTGTAACCTTTTTTCTGCTCACCCCTCGTAGTTATGGATATTTCTTAATGATTTGTGGATTTTATAGACGTATGTTTTACAAATGTTAAGCTTTTTAAAATAATTTTGTACATAAAATATTAAGAGTTGATAGGGAAGTATTTCATATATATTTATCCTCTGATGAAAATTTTTTTTTTACAACTTCATGAATTGCATATTTTATAATAGTGTGGCTTATATATATACCAGTGTAAGATATTTGAAATGATCCTGTAATTTTGTGGTTTGCTTTTATCAATACTATAGAAAGTTCTTAATTTTTTTTTCCTTTGTACTAGTATGCTATTAGCTGGTATACTCGTTCTTCACACGGATGGGAATTTATATATATCAAAAATGTTATGCATGAATTTTCTCATTTTTTTTCATCATTTAGAGACGAAAAGTAACAATTGTCTATAAAATATATTACATTTACCTGAAGTTTGCCTACCTACACTTAAAATTCAAATTAATATTTTATTTCATTGGTGATCAGTTCTTTGATGAAAATTAATTTTTTTTTTACAATGTATTACATGTAAATACTTTATACATATAAAGATATCTAAAATGATTCTAATAAAATAACAAAAATTGAACATGGCAAAGTATTTATAAATAAGGAAATGTAACGACTCTCAAATTGATATTTCAAAGACTTGTCATTCAATTCTTAGCATTTAATAATCTCCCACTTTGGAAACCATGAAATAATATGAACAGCTATAAATGGAAATCTTTTTAGTTTAATAGAATAAATAAATATGACCCTGTGTTAATTTATCATATGTAAACAAAATTTTAAAAACCTCTAAAAAAAATTGTGCATCACTTAGCAAATTATAAAAAATCCCAGTAGAGGAATTTACATGTTACTTCTATAACACTGCAATATTGATACAGTTTTACGCGAATAGATTTATATAAGTATACCAAATATTAATTCTGATTTAAAAACCTGCGAAAAACAAATTAAAAAAAAGTTACAAGACTTTTGTTAAGTTTACAACAAAAATGTAGATGAAATCAGTTAGCAACAGAATTTTGATTTTGAATGTAAGAGATTTAAATAACACACAAGATATATTGCAATACATGCTAAATAAACATAATGAGTTATTTCTAGATGTATTAATTGTTTTAATACTTTTTTCTTAAGTTGCAGGGACTGTAGCAAGTGTTGAGAGCTCTTTCAGCGTATTAAAAAGTTACCTTCAGCAGTTGCTATATTAAGCATCAAACAAAAAAATTAAAACATTTATAAAAATAACATCACGCTATAAAAAACATGTGCATCGGTATGCGACACTTGGATCACAAGTTATTATTAATGCGAATATGTACTATATTAAAAATTTACATTAATATTTTTAATAAATACTTTTTTTTATATAAAGTGCCTATAACATGTTGATCTACTTCTTTTATATTGTACAATATTAAGGGAATGTATCATCAGAAAAGGAGAAATAATTTTCAGAAATTCAATTTAATTATCCTTAATTTTAAATATATTTTTCTTATTAAATTACATATAATTTATAAAAATAATAGAAAATAATGATTTATGTATAAACAATAGATGGTTCCAAAATACAATTTAAACTTGTAAAAAAGTTTACTTAGAGCCATTGTTCATCTCATATTAAAGTGAGTTAATATGAAAGTTTTTGATTAATAATATTTATCCATTGGTGAAAATGAATTTCATTTTTACAGCACAATGAATTGCAAATTAGATGGAAAAAATACAATACAAAATGTATATATATAAATGAATAGTCGCATAAAATTTCCATCCACAATTAAATTCAAAATGTATCAAGCCAAACACAAATATTTCTGTACAATTTCAATGATGAATAACATTTATATATATATAAAACAGCGAATCACAAGATTATTGTGTTGGACATTTCATAAATTTTTCAGGTCATAAAATTAATTGAATATATTTTGGCCATAATATTCAAAAATAAGAATTTTTCAAACAAGAAAAAATGTACAACCAGACATAACAAATAATTTCCAGTAATTGAGGTGTGTGTGTTTTTTTTAAAATTGGCTTAAGTCACTTTGTTTTTAAAGCTAAAAAGTACCCTTTTTTTAAAATGTTTTTTGGAGACAGTAACAGCAAGAATACAACTTATGGTTTTTTTTTTCAAATTATATTATGTTGATTCTGAAAGCAAAAAGTCAGTTTGACCAGCTATTATTTCACTGTTTAAAAAAAAAATTAAGAATTTAAATCTTTTCAAACTCATAAAATGCACAATTTTTAAAATTTTTTAGTCATTTTAAGTGATTTATGTTTTATAGGTTACTGCGAAAAAAGTTAGTATGGATTTGAAAATCTGTTTCCTTGTTGATTTGTAATAATTATTTTTCTCGCTAAACTTGGAAAAAACACAAGATTTTTTAAAAATATAACCAGAGATCTCAAACCAGAATCCATACTAACTTTTATAAAACATACATTTGAGAGTATCTACAAAAACTTTCAACACTATCTTGAACAGAAAAAAATAACGAAAAAGCTTCTAAGTTACATAAATTATTTTTTAAAACAAAAATTGGCCTTGAAATCAATTTTAATTATGTAACTATGAGAACAGGATACATAATCAAGCAGAAATAATTTTAGCAATGAAAATTGAAACTATTAAATCCAAATAAACACACAACTCAGTTACAGTAACAAATAGCTAATTATGTACGAGATAACCAGACAAATAACAAGTACGAGTTCAAAACACTCAGATTTTTTGTCAGATTTTAAAAAATGATTTTATCTCCTACAATAACCGTTTCTTTAAATGATCGATCAACCATTTGAGCAAAATAAGACATTTTAAAAATTATAATGTAAAACTAAAAGAACGAAATAATCGTAGCTACTGTAATAAACAAACAGCACGTGATCACGTGACATAGTTTTCACGTGATCGTGACGTCACATGAATTTAGTCCATTGTATGAAAAGAAAGATTGTTTAAGGCGTTGCTCTGTCTAAGTTTCCTTTTTATATAGCTAGTGCATCAGATTCTTCGTTGCTCAAAATTCCTCAGCAGGCATATGTGAATTAGGGATTGCAATACCGTATACCGGTATTTTGAGCCATTTGTACAATTTCGAAATACCGGTATTCGCAAGTTTAAATACGGGTTTTTCGGTATTTAGTAAAAAAATTTTTAAATTCTTTCTTTTGTGTTCAGAGATCGCCAACATAGCAAAAAATTCTACGTCTTTGTGTTTATGTTATAGTGTTAATTATTGCACCATGATTAAAATCTTATAAATGAAATAATTTTACGTGCATTTCAGAAGGTGAAGATAATAAACGTCTTCATTCCGTTGTTCTTATTTTTGTTTTCCCCTGGTTCTACAGTTCTAAGGCAACTCATTAAATCCATCATCGGATTCTTTCATTGTCAGATACAACGGGATAAAAGACTATTTATCTAAATTTTAAAATATAGACATAAATTTCTCTGGCAAAAAGAACTAAATACACTACTCCTAACTAAGTTCTCGTTGAAAGAGGAATAACATATCCAAGCTCATCTATCTGCCTTCCTTTATCCATCAGCACCTGTTACTAAAATGTCTCCCTAACGAGCGAAATTAATTAGACTGTGAATCCAAAGTTGCATCGTACAATCAAGAGAAGTACAAAATATCTGAATTATCCACGGCCAAAACTGTCGTATTACAGCTCAGAGCGATACTGCACTTGCGCAGAATTCGTAGTCTGATATTCGAATCTGACAAACCAAGGTTGTACTTGTGAAGAAATACGTAAAATATTTCGATATTTTCTAAATTGGTGAGCTTGTCATACTTTGGTTCAAAATGTGTGTTTTTCAGATTCATTATATATATATCAGGGCCGCCGCGTGGGTACTAGGCGCCCTTGTTCAAGTTGAAATTCGGCGCCCCTTTATGAGGTTTTGTTACACTCTTATAAAGTGCTAACAAATTATATGTGAAATACTCTTGTATAGTAATTTTCTGCCTGTAAATTAATGTTTACATAGAAATTTTTAATAATTACAAAACAACCTGATTTTACTGTGAATATTTTTAAAAAAAATTCTGATTGCAATTCATTAAAATTCCCTTCAGTTTGATTGTTAGAGGAATATCTAAAATTTTAATTTTAGAATTTCTTTGTCATTTGGTTGAATTGTTGGCAATGTTTGTAGGTTTATGCATAAAAAATTTACAAATTTAATGAAAATTTATGTAATAGTACTTATGTAAGAATATTTTTTGATATTTGTATGTTTGAAAAGTTGCATTGTATACATACCTTACAAAAGATAGTATCATTTTTTAAGAATTGTTATTCAACTCTTTTTTTAAAAAATGGTGTGCAGATATAATGCGTGACATGAATTTTTTTTCGTGAAAGTTAATGTACATTACGTACTGTTCCATAACGTACATAAAGTAAATAAACACTTTTTTGTAATTTTTTCATTTTTTGTTTTATTTTGGCTTATATATAAGATATTAAGATTGCACAATGTTCGAAGAACTGTTGTATATCAGTTGATTTTTTTTCAATGATACTCTACAACCAACCTTTTGGGGAAGCGTGCCACAATCTGATGGGGAAAAAATACGCGTGCCACTTCCAACTTTTCTACCAAACTAAAAATATACAAAAGTGAAAAAATGTTACTTATAGTCTTATTATGGGTTATTTACACCAAAAATATATTTTTAAATGCAAGTTCAACATAGTGAAAAATGTAGAAAACAAAAAATGGTACGACAAATAGAACAATAGTAGAAACTTATATATTTTATTGTTGATAAATTTTTACAGGATCAATCAAGTAGCTTAGGTATACAAAATAAAAATAAGCAACTTGAAATATTTAATTTTAAATGATTACTAAGCAGTCAGTACTTTTTTTAATGTGGTTTTTGAATTCGTAGTTTTTATACTAAATCATCTATATTTGAATTAGCTCTTGAATATGCAAACAAAATTAGGTGTGTTAGGTCCATATCAGTTAATTTTGAGCGATTTAGATTTTTTAATTACGTTCATATAACTAAAAATTCAGTTTAGTATGATATACCATGAAGCATGGGGAGACCCGAAAGTCCTACTTTAGTGTACTTTGTTTCTCTTTATCACCTCTCTTCTAAATAAGTTTAATTGTAATCCAGCCCACCCCACCCCCCTATTTATTTTTACTAGAACGGATCTCAGACAGACAGAAATGAAATAATACGAGATACAAGATCGCTCGTGTGAGATACAGGCAAAAGCGTTGAGGGGTTTACCTGTCTTAAAGAAAAAAGTTGTGAACCGCAAAATTTTTTATTTTAATTTTGGAAAAATTTTCTCTCTGTCTGTCATGTTCTTTAATGAACAACGTTGCTAACAGCTTCAAAGGGACATATAAATACATACATTTGTACGGATGTTAAAACTTCAGTTGCTTGGAAATAGATTTTTAAAAAAATTGTTTCAGTAACAACTAATGGTTCTCCAAATATGATAGGTAAAAAAATGGTTTCATTCAGTTTATTTAAAACAAACATAGGATATTTGATTCTTGAAAGCCACAGCATTATTCACCAATAAATCTTGCATGCTAAGAGTGGTTTAACATCTCTTGATAACGTAATGGCGTTAGTCACAAAAATGGTCATCCTCAATATCATAGCAGACTAGATAAGTAAAAGTTTGATGCTTTTTTGGATGAAGTCAACTCTGTGTATAAAGGCTTACTAACGTATAATAACGTTCACTGGTTGAGCTATGGGGAAGTACTTAAAATATTTGTTGACTGCTTGGAAAAAATCACCGTTTCTGTAAAATGAAGGAGAAATTTAACAATACCCACAGTTGTTGGATATTATGTGGCTTTCAACATTGGTGTTTTTTTTTTTTGCAGACATATGCCAATTTTTCAGTGAACTGAACATAAGCTTCAAGGCACAAATAAAACAATTATTGCCATGAGGGATCTCATAGGCGCTTTGGACGCCAAACTGCGTGTTTTCAGAAACGATATTACAAGAAAGCCCTTCCCGAAATTGAGACATGGTATAATAGAACTCCATTAGGGTGTTCAATCCTCGATGTATTAGCACCGAATGGCTAGTCAATTAGTAAAAAATAGCCTTCGAAATTCAAGCATAGCTTTTATATAATTAATTTTAAGTATTTCAAGCGACGCTTTGGCACGGTTGTCAGAACAGCTGCATTCAACGTGAACGGACAGGGTTCCAATTGCTCGATAAATTTTTCCCCCAATTCATTTTTAAATTTTTTTTTTATAAAATATAAAATATTTTATGCAATTATTCTGTATTTTATAATTTAAAATAATTACTGCAATTATATAAATATTTAAATTACAGTAATTATTTTATTATTTATATATAATAAAATACATAAAAATATCAAATATTTTTACTACCCCCTACTACTATTATACCAAAATGAATTTCATTAGCCGTGCCCTCCCCCTTGCAAGAAAATGTTATTGAAAAATTTATTTGCATAATCGATTCTTCAATCAATGAATTTTCTCAGTTAAAAAAAAAAAATTATGAGAAAAGCCCATGTTTATTATGTACCCTGATGAGACTTCATTTAATAAACTGGACTTTACACAATTTGATTAGTTGGAAATTGAAGAATTTGAAATGCAAAACTCGCCGATTTCCAGTTTATAGTTCAATATAGATTCAAAAATTTATCAAAACAAGGGAAAAGTTGGAATTGAAGATTAACAAATAATACAAGTAAAAATGCCCATAACAAAATTTTGGAAACATGGAATTTGATACATTTAACTGTTTGAAGAAGCTGGCTCACATGCTATTTTAAGAAAATATTTTCATTTATTTATTATTTTAAGACATTAACATCGTTTAGAAACTGTTTGGCAGACGAGTAACATCTTACAATCCAAAGATAAATAACTTATCTAATCTGCAACAGAAGCACACTAATATCTTTGATTTGAATTACCTGTATAACCAACACATTTACTAATATACAGTACGAAAAGTATTTTTGTAGTAAATAAAGTTTTCAGTTGTTAGTACTTAAGTTTTCTGATTTTCCCAAGTATAACAAGTCAAAATTATTTGATAGCACGTATATACCTCATTAAACATTTTCGAAAAAATGGCATGTTGATCCATAAAAGTTCGCCACACCTGCATTATAAAAATGAATAGTACGAATAAGATACCAATGACTTATTGAACAATGAAAAAAACTACATTACAGCACTCAACATCCTTGCTTTTTGATAATCCTTTGTAATTGAAATTTTTTCACATAACTAAGCATATGCTCCCGAATGTTAAAAAATATTGAAATATAGTAAAATGAAGGGGTGCAACAGTTCAGACAACGCAAATAAAACTAATACAAGATGTTTAGTAATTGGATGAATGCTTCTGTTGCGCTTGTAAAGATAGTTAACAATTAAAATGTTAAGAAACATTGAATTTAAAATGTTTTCAGAAATTAAAAATGAAGTAGTGTCGAGATACCTTTGAATAAAACATTTAAAAAAATTTCAGTAGACATTTGAATCAGTCCAAAATGTCCAGTTTATCTGCTCAACACTTTTTTAAAAAAATCTCTCATCTCTTCAACTAAAATAAATTATATGATTGCAATCGAAACATCCGAAGATTCATACTTTTATTGTTAAACAAAGACTGGGTGAGCATTTAAGTTTATTTTTAAAATTTTGCCTTATCCATTTAATTGATTTACCAACATGGCAAATGCCTTGATTTGCTTCATTAGTGCAGTAACCAGTAAGCATAATAATACTTACACTTGAGTTATGCAAAGCGGAATGAAGACAAGACTGCCAATTAACCATACTTTGTTGGTGATTTACGCTAACTGAAAATGTTGTCTATTGAATCCAATAAAATAGCCTGTTCATTTACATAACCATTACATTCAAAAGTTTTTAGAATCTCTTCAGTAACTTTATTTAGTGAAGGCTCATGCATTTGCCTTAGTATTTTGTCCTTTAATTTTGAATCAGTTTAGTTTGCCAAGTTTCTGAATCTTCTGAGTCTGATATAGCATTAAAAACTTATCATTCAAAGGAAGATTTTAAAATAATATCCAATGCATACTCAGTTTTAGAATCAATATTAACAACTTAAGCAATAAAACTTAGTTTTATCATTTCAGCTAAATTAAGCATTGTCTCAATCAAAGAGCGATTCCTAATGGGTGAAATCCTTACTGCTATTGCTTACAAAAACGTCTTCCTCAAATTGCCATCACCATGAAAGAAAGAAAAAAGCAGCACTTCACACAACTCAAATTAGAACTACATAAAGAGCAAATTTCCTTTCTGACCCTAAGGGGGGAAATGAACCAAAAGAGTAGCACAGCAACGCCAAATTGTTGACTATGGATTAGAGCTTTGCTTTTCAAAATCATTGGGAATGCCAAGCACATTGAAAAAAGATCTGCAAATCTGTTTAAGTTTTAAAAGTTATTCCCACACATAACACTGAAAAAAATTTGCTTTTGTACTGTAGATTTTCAAATCAGTATGTGTTATATTAGGAATTGCAATGAAAAAGAACATTAGTTTCCAAGGTTTTGAATGGTTCAGTAATGTTCCAATGTCTTATTTTGTACAGTAAAACAAGTATTTCTTTAAAGTAACTTAAAATATGGAAAGATTTCATACACACTGTCCCTTTTCCAATATTCAAAGAGCCATGAACTTGTTTTATGTGAATGTTTATTAAAATTGCACTATGAAGTAACATAAAGGCTATTTATTAGCAATGGACTTTGTCTCTTGATCCTGGTTCAAAATTACAAAGACAACACCTGAGCTGGCACTACACTCTTTTAACTTTCACAACACACTAACATAAGGACCTAGAGCCACAACAGATTTAACATGCCTCAATCCCTTTATATGCAGTCTCCAGTAGCAGTAGGGCCACATCTATTTTCATACTAAGGACAGGGTAAAGTTCAGTTTCAGAATATTATGTGAATTTCATTTTAAGTTCATATAATAAATGTTTTTGATATTTCACCGAGAAAAATAAACATGATATAATATTAAAATAAATAAAAACAATCATTAGTATTTCGACATTTTATTTTTTTTTCATTCACAAAACCCACATTTATGTTTTCTTCAGCTGGCTTGCAATTCTGTCCAAGTCTCTTCGTCCTACACTGGACAATTTCCTTCCACTGAAAAAAAAGGGTTAAAAATGAATAAATTCTGGTCAATAAAGTATTAATGTGTAGTGTAAAATGTCAAATTCTGAAATTTTGTTTTCAAATGTTATTAATGAAGTCTAAAAATAAGCCTTAAGGTGAAATAGGGTTGTTTACCAATCATTTAATAAACCAATAAACAATCTAACTTAGCTCCCTTATTCAAAATTTAAAATGAGGCAAATTAATCTTCAACACTTATAATGAGCAAATTTTACATTTAATTCTAATGTAACTTGGAAATAGAGAAACAAAAACAAACTATCATAAGAATAAAAAAATTTGTATTTTTTAAAAAACTAAGTCCTGAGCAGTTATTTTTTTTTGATAAATATGCATACCTACCAACTTTTGAAAATCCCAATACATAAAAAATGAGAAATTTAAAAAGATTGGAAGGGGGGGGGATATTATTGATTGCAAACAGAAGGAACATTATGTTCTACTAGAAAAGATACAAACTGAACTTCAGGCCTGATTACATTTGACTGGACATTGTCCTTGGAAGAAAGGGGGGAAAAAGGATCCAATTTCCAGTGACTTACCAGATTTCTCATTTGCAATATGCTTTCTATTTTCAAGTTATGAGCAATGTTATATTAGACAACAGGACAAAAGCATATTCACCCTTCTTACAGAAAAGCATTTATAAAATTCCTTTTTATAATTTTTTATTGATAAGAAAGTACATCATAGTTTTTACACATCTCATACTGGAAACTACAAACTACGTTCCCAGAAAGAAACGTAGGAAACCAAAATATACGCAAAAAAATGAGTTAAGAAAGTTTCTACAGAGGCAAGAATTAAAATGCTTAGCTTAATGGAAATTGACAGTACAAGTGAGCAGGAAACCAACAGCTAGCGAAATACAATATCAAGGAAGGCAAATTTCATCAATAATTAAAGAAACTAATGGTAATTTGTTTGATGTAAATATAAGTATAAAGCTGTAGAGATGAATAGTCAGCATACAACTAATTATACAAATGCGCATACAAGCATTAATTTTACAAAGCATATAAGTTGGGGGACAAATTATAGTTAGGAAAGGCCTTTCTATAAAACATCACAACAAAACTGTATTTGATTGAACTGCCATTAATGAAAGCACATTAATGATTAAAAAGTGATGAATATTTTGAAATTTGAGAGAACCTGCTAACTAATGGAAAATTTGGTATTATTCTGTGTAGAATACCAATTGGACTTGTTGCCGTCCAGAACAACTCAAAAGAATACAATATATTGTAGATCTAGAGCAATGATTCTTAACCACTGTGCCACCGGAAAATTCTAAATTAGTAACTATACTTGCTAGAATAAATAAAAAGCGGAGCCTAATCTTCAGGCCATTTTATAGAAATAAAGTACAGGTATTCGCAGTATATTTAACGTTCTTTCATAGATAATGGAAGTGTATCAATAAGTAAAATTCTTCAATTGTTAGTGACCCAAATTTTTGAAATTGGTAAAAATGTACCATAAGAAAAAAAAGGTTGAGAATCACTGATACAGAGGATTGAGAAACCTATTTAAAAAGATACATCCTGTGAAGACTAACCCACTTTCTATGATATATTTTGAAA
>BMAO01026244.1:0-32065 GCA_019973975.1 Trichonephila clavata | reverse complement strand
AGAAGTGGTTTGAAATCGCTGCAAAATTTTGGCATCCAATAGTATTCAATCAATGATGATGGTCTCCCACTAAGAACTCAACATGACAATAATTTAAAAGAATGGCTTATTCCTGCAAAAAAGGAATTAGATTAAGAAGTAAAAACATAAGTACTTTTTTTTATAGAAAACCAATTAGAAAAATATGAATGCCAGGATTTAAAGAAATAGAACAAAAGGTATTTAGAAATGCCAAGAAAAAAGCAGAAAAAATAAAATTGAAACTGGAAAAATAATAACTGCATATAAAAGAGTGGGGTGCTCAATATCAATTGTTATAATTTCTTACTATAGTTCTATTCCAAAATGCAGAGTTAGTGTAAAAATGTAGTACAGAGGACCCCACGCCTTTACCACGATGACATTAATTTTCTAGTTAATCATTTTATTCTTATATTAAGATTTATTTCTTACTTTTAGTTTGATAAAAAAGCATGTTTCTTAAAACTATAATTTAAATTAATTGTGCTTCAAATACGTCAGACTGAACAAATTACGTATTATCACAACAAATGCCAAATCTAATAATAACACACCAAGTTGGCAACCCTGATTGGTAATTGCGTCTTATTGCAACCTATTAGCGATATTATATGAAATGAAGCACCTGGCAGCCAATTCAGTGTGTACCACACATAGGAAATCGGGGTGGCCAACTCAGCGAGTTATTTAGAGTCAGCGATTGTCGCAAAAATACACAAGTACCCTCCGAGTTCCTGTGTGTTGAACGTGCTGAATTGGCAAACAGGTGCTTTGTTTCATATAATGTCACCAATTGGTTGTGATAATACGTAAGTATATACCAAGATTTATGTTTTTTCACTTGTGTACAACATACCTGCATACAGGAGTTTTTGTACCCAAGCTGTATTAATTTTGGTACTTTCATAATATTGCAACCATATTGGTGAAATTATATGTAATACAACACATGGTAGTCAATCTGGCGCATACGACACATGCAAAATCAGGTCAACTGCGTTATCTTGAACATTGGCATTGTTGTGGTAATATGTATCGTAAAATCTGGTGTATGGTGCACACTTTTAACACAAAAAATAAGATTGAATTTTATGCGTGCACGTTATATACCAGGTATAAAAATAAGAGCTTTAAAAAATGTGAGCACAGGAAAAAAAATTAGATTTCTACATAGATCAAAATAATGGTTATTTAAAAGAAATGGCATTCCTTATGAACTTAAAGGGTTGCACTTCTAGATGTATACTATTTTTTACTAAAGCTTAGAATAAATGACTTTCAAACTTTAAGAGCATGACTCGCATACATCTCAGGTTTCTTCATGAAAATGGGGGTGCACATTTTCAGCAAATAAACATAAAAATTAAAAATTGCTACTTGAAAGTATAAGTGCATGTAATACGATAGTATACATGATATGCCAGATTTTATGGTAAAAACATCATTTTTCTCTACCTTTCTTTAATGAGTAAAAGCATAAAATATATTTATATTGGGTTAAATATAAAGAATCTGATATATATACTTCATTTATTTTCATCCAAATAAACAAAACACTATAGTCACAATAAAGGAACCATAAAATAAATGTAATGAAATAATTTCTTAATAACTTTTAAGACATTTTCCATACGTTTACCAATAAGCTAGAAAAGTTCTTTAAAATCTACAAGAAATTAGTCTCTTAAAAAGATTACTAATTGAAAACAAAAATTTATTTTGTAGGCTTGCCTTTTTCAAGACATGCAAGCTATTTTAAAGTTCAATATGAAAATTAAACTATTCCAATGTAGCAAAGGAATACTTAAATTATTATTTGCCTATAAGCAAGTGCCCAAAAAATCAACAATGTGACTTATTATGAATCAAGTAAATTTCATTAAGATATGTGACTACCCAAAATTCACAGTTTTGGTGAAAATTTTCAAAAATTACTTTTGTGTTTTTATTTTAAAGACTATACATTTAAGATTCCAAAAACACTCTATTTTTGTTTCTATGATATCTAGAAGCAAAGTTATAGCATAATTAGTAAACTGGAATTGGAGTTAACAAAACCAGATGCTGATCCCTACACAAAATATTTTTAAGATATTGAATTTAAATTTTCAGAACATGTATTATTTAGTTCTATCTGTGTTATGAATCAAACTCTAATCTCTGTGTATATACAGTGAACCCAAAAAGTGTTCGTACACTTGCAATTTCCTATAAAATTTATTGTTTCCGACTAATAAAAATTAATATTTTGGAATTGTAATTTTTTTTTATATCTGTAACTTGTTCTTGGTGGAATGACATAATTATTTTTTTAAAAATTGTATAACTATTATTTTTAAAAATTCATAATCAAAAAGCTCCTGAAAAATTACGCCACTAAAGTCTTAGAACACTTAACAAAAATCTCAACATAGCTTTAAATATTGTATTTCTTTCTTAATTTAGAACTTAGTAGGATATCTTTTAGTGTCCACAACAACTTTTGGACATCTTGATATAGATTTATTGAGTTTTTGTAATTTCTGCATTGATTTTCCTCCATGCTTCTGTGATTATTGTTTTTACTTCCCATTATGTGTTTATATGTCATGTTTTCTTTTTATTTTAAATCTAGTTCTCCCCAAATATGCTCTGCTGGGCTAAATAAATTGATTGAGGAGGTGTTTTCAAACTTTTGGGTACAGGTATAGAGACACCAGCAGTGTACATTGAGAGCAGTTCGCTTGGCGTCATTATCCTGTTAAAAATGAAGTCGTCTGAAATATCCAAATTTTGAGAGGATAATTTAAAATTTCTCTTTAAAATATTTAAATAGAGCTCATGATTCTCAATACCATCAAAAAATACCAAATTACCTAATTCCTGAAGCCTATTTACACCCCCCCTCCCCCGCAAGAACACCTCTGTGTTGAATCATGGAGGTGGAGGAGCTCTTGTTCCACATAAATTCACTGGATTAAATGCCTCATTTTTTCCTTTAAAACTATTATATGCCCATCAGAACCAAAAATGTTGAATTTTCTGTCATCCCAATCACTTTCCTGTCAATTTTGAATTTTCTGAAACTTAAGTCACAAGAATCTAGTTGGATGAATGAACCATGGAAGTGGAAGTGTTCTTGCGTGGGGGCGTAAATCAGCCACAGAATTAGGTAATTTTTGATGGTATTGAGAATCATGAGCTCTAGTCAAATATTTTAAAGAGAAATTTTAAATTGTCTGTCCAAAATTTGATATTGAACACGACTTCATATTTTAACAGGATAATGAAGCCAAGCGTACTGCTCTCAATGTACACCGCTGGTGTCTTTATAACTGGCCCAAAATTTTGTGAAAACACCTCCTCAATCAATTTATTTAGCCCAGCAGAGCATATTTGGGGAGAACTAGATTTAAAATAAAAAGAAAACATGACATATAAACACATAATGGGAAGTAAAAACAATAATCACAGAAGCATGGAGGAAAATCAATGCAGAAATTACAAAAACTCAATAAATCTATATCAAGATGTCCAAAAGTTGTTGTGGACACTAAAAGATATCCTACTAAGTTCTAAATTAAGAAAGAAATACAATATTTAAAGCTATGTTGAGATTTTTGTTAAGTGTTCTAAGACTTTAGTGGCGTAATTTTTCAGGAGCTTTTTGATTATTAATTTTTAAAAATAATAGTTATGCTATTTTAAAAAAATAATTATGTCATTCCATTAAGAACAAGTTGCAGATATCATAAAAAAATTACAATTTCTATACATTAATTTTTATTAGTCGAAATCATTAAATTTTATAGGAAACTGCAAGTGTACGAACACTTTTGGGGTTCACTGTATTTATGTACTTCATTGCATTTAAATGTAAAAAATATCATTAATTTTGTTAAAAATCGAGTTTTTGCATAAAATTTGGCATATTTAAAAAACTTTTAAAAGTAATACATATCTTTTAATTCCTAATATATAAAGATGTTCCATTATTTATGTACTGTATAAATATTATTTGAATACATTCATTAGAATTTTGTGTAAAAGATCCTAATTGCAATTTTTCATGAAAATTTTACTAAACTCGACAATTTTTATAATCTATAAAACTCTCCAGAAAACAGCAAAAGGGTTGAAAATTAGTTAAACATGAAGCTAAAGAGTTTGAGCTATAATTATGGTGAGTTTAAGAAATGTACAACTAGTAGAACATTTTTCATATTGTATTTAAATCTTTAAAAGCATTGTCTGAGAAACTATGCTTTTTGGCTTCCGGTAAAGTTCACAAATGGATTTCTTTTTAAGACATTGAATTAACATTTTAAGAAAACTTTTATTTTATTTGTATTATAGACTATAATCTCTGTGTATGTATATATGCATTTATTGCACATACAATTTGTGAGAAAAAATATGCTTTTTTTTTTAAAAAATTGACAAATTTCAAAAAAATAATGTAACTCTTATCGCTCTAGGCACAGATAATGATGTTATTTGTGTGCAGTTTTAATATTATTTGAATATATTAATTAGAATTTTCAATACAAGGTTTACTGTAACTGCAATTTTTAACTAAAAATTCCCAATCTATCCAAAATAATTTAAAATTTTGTGGAATTGTATTTTAATTCCTGACTCAAGTGTAGTATAGGGGAGAGGGCCCTTTCGATTTTTATATAGATATTATTGGTGAGATAACGAATTCATTCTGGCTTCGGGAAACCTATCGCTAAGTGAAGTAGCTTGGCGATCGATTTTGGTCACCAAAAAAATTTGACATCGCCAAGTATCTATACTACACTTGAAAATTAATTCCTAGTTCTATGCACACCCTTTTTAAAGAAAAAAGCGTTTTTTTAGTTGAAAATTTGTTTCAATAAAATGTTCCGAGGGTAGGCACATACCTTAAATTTGTTTTTTTAAATAACCCGCCGCATTTTTATCACATTTTACCGCTAAATTCCTATAAAAGTCTTACAATATCAAAACAATCTAGTACTCATGTGTTCGTCCGCGGGTAGCGTGGTAGAAACGAAAAATAGTTCGGAAGATTTATGAGAACTAAATTTGTTGTTGAACCCCAATCTTTAAAATATGTAGCCAGTATATTAAAAAAACTTTTTTAATCCTGAATATCTTTTTAATTTGTTTGATAGTGTTAATTAACCATTTTTTGAAATGTACATGTAATGTCTCATATTTGTAAAGGCATGTGTTCAAATCTGATATAAACAAACTCATTTCAAACTGAGCATCTCCATGTAGTCATTTTTGAGTATTTCTTTTTTCTCCGTGTAAAAAAGACTTATTTTCTTTTCGTGTCAACCAAACTAACATTGAATTTATATGTTAAATAGAATTTTCATGATTTTCTAAACAACTTGTAACGTGTTTCCAGTCAGGAAAGCCGGTTGTGTATTAAGAATTTGTTTCAGAAAAAAGTTCTCATGTCAAACAAAAAACACTACCAATTCTAGTTGAATAACAAAGCCAAGATCTTTCCAGCACTTGGCCATGTTTTTTTTTAGTGAAATGATTATTAGAAAATGATCTCTTTTGTTCTTTGTATTCTCTTTGTGAAACAGAATATATATTGTTTGGATCTTTATTTTGAAAATAACTAATTTCATGTGGAGAGATATAATCAATAAAATTATTACTTAGCGATTTAGGCCACGAACCTACATGAATAATCCTAATCTTCCAACTCCGTGTCTTCATTCTTAAATAATTTAGAAATGTGTATTTGTACTTATAACTTTTTACTTGAAACCAATAAACAGGTACCTAAGTGTCTTTTAATTTCAGGTATTATGCATAGGACATAGCACCAAATCAGTATAATATTGTAACTTAGAATTCTTATTACACAAAAATAAATGGCTACAGATATAGTGCCACTACGTTTGTATAAATGCTCTATGTGCTCATCGGCGCCGCTCTATGATAGAGACTCGATCATAGAGCGGCGTCGTATACAAAAAAGTGTAATTAATTGACTGTATCAATAATAGAGTGTAATAGACTATATTCATTATAATTGTTAATAGACTGTAATTAAAAGAGTGTACTTAATAGACACTCTATTAACTACACAGAGCTACAAAATTAAAGTTTTGGAGAAGTACAAAAGAGGCTTTCAGTAATTTTTATATTATTTAGTGTGCTGATTTCGAAAATGATCTACATTTTCCCCCATCACATCAGGATTTTTTGTAAAATCAATATTTTTGCTAAAACTTTATTTGTAAAGGAATTCTCTCAAACAATTTTGCCTGGGCAATTTGGCAACAGGGGTTCATATCCAGTTAAATCTATTTAAATATTGGTTCTTGATGAGGCAAATTCATTTCTCAGCAATTAGATGAATAGTGAGTGAATATTAACGTTGCACTGTTCAGCTACACGAGAGAATTTGGCGATAGGTCTCGTAATTTTGAACCATGGTCAAGTGATGAGGACGATACCTGAGCTGGCGTCCCTTCTCCTAACTATCACACCACACATACTGGAGAAAGTTTGAGATCTCGACAGATTTAACATGCATCGCTCCCCTACACAAAGGGTCTTCAGCGGCACTAGTCTCGAACTCATGACATGCCTGCCATGAGTCCGGTACCTTTGCCACTCGCAATTAGATGAAAACCATTGTTTCTAGACCTTACAGGCTGTCTCTCATCATGAGAAAAATAAGAAATTCTCTTGAGGTTTAAGCATTTTACATCCAGTTATCGTGTAGGTTCTTTAAAAAAAAATCACCAGCATACTATTTTAATTTGTTTTTATAAAGTTATTTACATAAAATAATAGACGATTTTCGAAATTAATAGTTATTAAGTTCCGCGTATTCGGTGGTAGGACGGAAGAACAAAAGTAAATTGCTCTTGCTCTCGAAAATAAATTTGATATGGTACTTCGGGTATTTTATTTTTGATTTGAGTGTATTTTTTTTACTGGTTTATTATTGAGTTACTGTTTTGATTGTAAGCGCCTTTTCTGTTTATCTTTAACAAGGAACGGGGGACCCCTAAAACCAGGGGGCCCTGGGCTGCAGCCCATACGTAGATCCGGCCTTGACTGCAACAGGTGCTCAAAATTACAGACAAGTTGCCTGGAAGGTCTGACAGTGATGCTGCATTGAATTCCTTACGTTCTCGAAGATTCCTGGCAAGTCGCGCATCTGCCCATTGCTATGGATATTTGAGCAATGACATCTTGAACTGAGGAACAGACTTCTCGTATACCAAACTCTTCATGTGTCCAGACTCAACATCATTTTCTGTTTACACTTGCAAAGGTCGTGGGATGTGGGACATGCGTGTTCGGGTAACGTTCCCGGTACAACCGCCGATTGGCATTACCATTACATTCCACAGCTCCATACATTATCAGCATGTCGACCAGTTTTTCGTTTGAATACAAGTTCATACTACTACCTTGGGAAACATCGCAAATGACGACTTCCAGCAGGATCTGTTTTAATGGAATCTTCGAAAACGAAAGGAATTCCATGCAGAGTCGCTGTCAGGCCTACCAGATGACTTAAATGTGTTGCTGTAATGTTCTTTTTCTCTGCTTCTTTGCACTATAGCTTGCAACTGCGGCATTTGCGACTCTGCATTCCTATGTGATTCCGAATCGTCTCTGTTCCCTTAACACACCCTGCAAGTTGGTCGGTCTAGTCGCGAACCACCCTGTATAGTCATTCATCATTAAATACCCGTCGAAGTTTATGAGTAACGGCTACATTGTATGTCAGATATTAATTTTAAATGATTAATTAATAGCCATTCTTAAGGCCTTAACACACGTACACGTTTGGAGCAACTTTAAGTCCAATGCGGGCAATTTTTACTCCGTTGCCACAGCAACGGCTTTCGAAAAACTTTTTGCCAGTGAGCTGTAAAAGTTGCTTGAAATTCCAGCCAATGGGGTTCTTCGGCGCCCTACGTCATAAACAAGATGGCGGTAGCTTCGCATCAGATATGGCGTATAATAGTTAAATGGTGTACAATATTTTAACGACGTATAATTTTTTTAAACAGAATTGTGCTCCATTTGTATTTACGCCCATCAACAAACGAGCGAGCGAAATAACACTGGATGGAAGTTCATTACATGAATCATATATATAAATTTTAATGTTGCCTCCCTCTGTGGAGGAAACTGGGCGTCAAAATTACTAGCGGTGGTTGATATTTCAACTATATAGTGCAGCACTAAAAATATATACCAGCTCCCGGGGAATGTACTAGTTCTGCAATAGAGTAAAACACCAATCTGCAGCCCCATTGGAAATAAAAAATATATTTATATATTTGTAGCTTATACAAAATCACACTGCTGATGCTTTGCTGATGTTTCAAAGAATCCGTAAGCTTATCACCACGAGAAAAGAAAATTAATCTGTAGTGAATTTTTTTCTACCCCCCCCCCGCATCCCCTTTGCATTAGGAAGAGTTTGTGTGTGTATGTGTGAAGTCACCACATGCCGTAATATGTAGACAGTATAGGAAAACCGTTTCCGCTCGTGTTTTGAAAACGAACATTGCCTTTGGCCGTACCTTTTGATTTAGGAACTTAAAAAATTTTGTGAGTATTATAAACATAATCTACAATATATAGCAGGGGTCGGCAACTTTTTAGCTGTGGCGTGCCAAACCAATCTACTAATATGATTCAGCGTGCCACACAGTCGGACATGTTTGAAACAATTCTATTCCCGTGATAATTGCATGCAGTGTTAGAGAATAGAGGACAATAATATAGATTTACAGTTTTATTATGTATTAATTTTGCATCATTTAAAGGTATTTTTTAACATAAAAATAAATAGCATAAAGTATAACTATTACTTCAAAAAAATAAAACAAATTAAAGTTTTACACATATATTTTTTTAAACATATTTATTATATATATATAAAATAAGAAATAGACGGCATAAAATCTGAGCATTTCCCTTCATTATAGTTAAACAAAAAGATAAATAAAAACTTTAATGCGAGCTTATTGCTTTCACCGCTCTAATTTCATATCGTAAAATCAGAGGCATATTGTGTGATTTTCAATCCAACACAATCCTGAACCTTCAAAAAGAAATTGTTTAACAATTTATTTGTGGACAAAATATTTTTCATATGAGAATTTTTTTTTTAACTTTGATATGTAGAAGCAAGAACGGAGAGCACAGTGCATGCAATTTTATCTCTTCAAACAATCAAATCTCTCCACCAATGACATTCAATTATTTACAAAATAGCTATAAATTTATCTTTAGAGTTATCTTTCAGATGTTTTCGTAATTCTATAAGTGTCCATAATTCTAAACATGTTTGTCAAATAAGGTCCATTTAAAATTTATCAAAGTCCATCCACTAAAAAATTTATAAACTTGTAGTGTGCCACTGAGAATTGTACCGCGTGCCATAGGTTGACGACTCCCCGATCTATAGTAGAGATCATTCTATACCAGAGGTCGGCAAACTTTTGAGTCGGAAGAGCCAAAAATTACAGTTTACAAAATTTTAAAGTGTCACAAATTTTTTTCTTGCCAGCAATAAATAGTGCTTGCATAAAGTTTTTTGATAAAAAAAACAACTAATTAATTTATTCATAAGAAAAAATATCTATTTATTCATATATAAGTAGTGTTTTTCACAACAAATTAGATTATATATATGGCATTATTAGATAATTACTTATTATTTGAGTAAAAAATTAAAACAGTTAACATTTACTTACAACACTACAATAACTAACAATAGAGCAAACAAATTTATTGGAAGCGATGGCTTTCCATGGTTATTCAAGTAGAAAATTTAAACTTTATTAATAATGTAACTTGTACTTAAAAATGAAACAATAACATACATTTGAGCAAACAAACTCAATGGGAGCGTTGTTTTTGCATGGTTTTAGAAAGTTTGGATAAATTTGGCTCATAATTTGTTGTTTTAAGTTTCAAACACGACTTTAAATTTTCATTTGTTAGTTGGCTTCTTACTTTACTTTTAATTATATTCATGCAAGAGAATGCTTGCCGCACGAATATGTTGATCAGAAGATTGTCAACACTCCAAATGCCAACTTCTTCACCTCACTGTAGCAATCTGGAAGACTATTCCATGCGTCGAATATAAGTGACTCAACTCGCGGGGGTTTAAAGCTGTTACGCACATACATTTCCGAACCTCCAACTTGCTTTTCAACTCTGTAAATTTTCCACTCCTCAAAGCTTTACTTTTTAAATTGATCAATTGCATTTCTTGAGATCCAGTTTCAAATGGCTCAATGTGGATTTACTATGAATGCTAGAGTGGTTTTGAATGGAACGTCATTAACATCCCGTCGACGGCGTCATTTGAGAGCTTCCGACAGACTGACGACAGTGAAGAAGCGTCTAACAGGGGAAGGGTGCGGTGAAAAGCGAGTACAAGTGGCTGAGAGATAGAAACGGTGCCTAATCCTCATTAATCAACTCAGAATGATTTTTAAATGTTTTTTTTTGATAAAATAAATAATAATTGCGTATGGAACTAAAGAGCCGCATGTGGCTCGCGAGCCGCAGGTTGCCGACCCCTATACTAATGAAAGAAATAATTTTGTGCGTTTATGATGTATTTATCCACTATTTTTTCCTCTCAGACAAAATCACAATTTATATTTCGGTTAATAAATTTAAAAGGCCGTTCTTTTCAATAAGTTTTATTTTATGAATTTGACAGTAGGATTTTTGCTTAAAATTCTAGCTTACGCTGCAGTGTTTTGACGAAATGAGGTGTTGTATATATATATACATTCTTTCCTCTTTTACCTAAATGGATTTTCCCCTTCTCCTCTTGACTTTAAAAACTTATCACGGTTTCGGTTTTTGAAATTATCCATCTTATCAGCTCGTCATTGATAACAGAAAAGCACGTGCTCGGCGACATGAGGTCACAGAAAAAATTGAATCCGCTACAACCAATCTGCAATCTTCGACTTCTGAATAAATAGGAACTCCCCTTCTGATATCGAATGCTAAAACGGCAACGCTTTGAATGTTTTTCTTTAAAAACTGATTTCTAGGTTTTCACAGTCAATTTCCTTAGAAAACTAGCATGAGATATAGAAGGAACTGAACTATGGATAGCCAGAATATCACTGAAAGAAAATGTTTCAGTTTTACGTGGGCCATAGAAAATTTCAGCTTTTGTTGGAAGAAAAAGGGTGAAGGAATTTCGAGTCCAACGTTCATTGCGGACACAATTGAGAGGACCAAGTGGCATTTGACGCTATATCCTGACGGGGATCTGAGTGAAGTAAAGGATTCAATTTCCTTTTTTCTCATAAGAGAGGAGGACAGTAAAGGACCGACCGATCTGACAATATCTTTTGAATTATCTTTCATTGCTGCTGACGGTTCAGTTCTTAAATCCAGTGGTATTAATGTTTATTCCTTTACAAGAGGTGAAAGTGGAGGTTATCCAGAAATCTTGAATAAGGAATTACTTCTGTCACAAAGACAACAGTTTCTTCCTAATGATATTTTAACTGTTCGCTGCAGAATGTGGAAGGAATTTGGACAAATCACAGAAGAGATACAATGTTTCGCACGGACTCAGATAGGAGCGGAACGAAGGTTATTCGTCTGGTCAATACCAAAATTCAGCACCTTTCAAGAAAGCTACTTTAATATCAAATCCATATCGAATGATAAACCAGTTATGACTTTAAAACTCTTCGGGAGAAGTGGAGCGCTAATTAACTTACTGGTACTTCTTAAAGATAGAAGGATAAAATGTTCATTTTTTCACATGAAATTAGTAAATGCTTCAGAAAATGAAGTAGAATATCTCAAAGATACAATTATATTTGACAGTAAATCTGAAAGTTTATTTAAGGGGATTTTCTCAAAAAAAGTGTTAATGGAAAACAAACAACTATATCTCCCGAACGATGTTTTGACACTGCATTGCGAGTGCTCTTATACTACCGGAATTGTGTTAGAAGAAATAGATAAGATTTATTGTGGGTATTCTAATTCGATTGAAAAAAAAACGTATCATGTGATGATTTGGAATCAACAAAGAAATCCCTCGATTTGACAAGAATTTTGCAAGAAAATCTGGAATCTCTATACAAAGAGAATTTGCTTTGTGACACGAAACTGAAGACAAAAACAGGAACTTTCCCCGCCCATAAAACCATCCTCAGTGCTCGTTCCCCAGTGTTTAGGGCAATGTTCACCAACGACATGAGAGAAAAAAACAGCGAATGTGTTTACATTGAAGATTTGGACGATGACACTGTCCAAAGAATGTTGCTGTACATGTACACGGCCGCGCTGCCGGATTTCAAGTGGGACATCGCCTGCGATCTGTACGCTGCCACTGACAAGTACGAGATTCTCTGTTTGAAGAATGAGTGCTCTTCCTTCCTGAAGGATAATCTCTCCCAAGACAATGCTTGCGATCTCTTGATTCTCACAGATATGCACCAAGACGAAGATCTGAAGACAGCCGTTCAGGATTATATTTTAATTCACAGAAGCATCTTCAATACCAACGAATGGAAACGCTTCATGAAAATGAATGGATAATTAGCTGCAGAATTACTGTATCTAACAGTGAAAGAATAGGTAAGTATTTTGTGGTTTATTCTAAAAATATTGGATTTAGATGAGTTTTTTAAAAAATCTTTTTATGTGACGTAATCTTTTATGTTTATCGTAAACATTTTATCCTGTCGCATTTGTTAGCATTCTACTATATATGAGAAGTAATCAACTCTAACCTAACTATGTTTAATACAACCAAACTAGGGGTTTTCAACCTTACACGCTCGAAGGGCATTTAACAAATTTACTGTGATCCGCGGGCCGTATCAATAAATTCACTGTAATCCGTGGGCTACATGACTGTCAAAAAAGATTTTATTCAAGAATTTTGCACAAAAGGAAGTTTTTTTTTACAAGACTACAACTGATTGTCAGGGAAAAGATGGCGTTGACAGCTTTGTATGTGTGTGTGCAATATATTTGCAAGCGAAAAGTTTACATTTCAATTAGAGGTGATTAAGTAGTCGTGGCAGAAAAATTATAAAGAGGCTTGTTCGTGATCACATTGTTTATTCGAGTATGCTTCTCATACAAAGCCAAAAATACAAGAGAGGGATTATCAAAATATCAAGTACACTCATACCTGTTTTTGTGCGGTCTTTTTTTGTGCCATTTTTTTTTGTGCCATTATTTTTTATGCGATTTTTTTTTTTGTGTGGTAAATAAAAATTTCAATCGAACATAATTGACGAAGTTATCAATAAAAAAATCAGTAGGATTGATCGGTCATTTAGTTTTTTCGATTTTTTATATGAGTAGTCCATTTCCAAAACTCTCTATTCGACATTTAAAAAAATACAAAATAATTATGTCATATGCAAGCTCTCTCTCAGAGAAAGCTCTCTGTTTCAAAGAGAACCCGATCATATGACAGTAGATAAAATCTATACAGGACTCGAACTCTGTCATAAATTAGAATGTCATTTTCTTGCAATCGATGCCAATTCTGAAAGAACTTCAAAATTCCAAAAGGAGCATCAGTCGTGCATTTCTGGCTACCGGGACATATACAAGCGTCTAGTGAAACAACAGTCGTCGCAAAAACTAATCACTGACTATATGGTACCTGAAAAAAAGTAAACTCTAAACGAGTGCGAGATAGTATCTTCAAGTGACGAAAGCGATTTTGAACCAGTTTATCACAGGAAAGTTTGCGTAAATGGTCAGACTCCGAAGGATAATGTTTATACGTTTTGAAAAGTTTTGTATGTGTAAAATAGTCACATAATATGTAAATAAAATATTTAAAAATGTTCGCAAGTGTATTTTTTAAATCAGATTCCAAAACGTTTGGCGAAATTCCAGGTATGTACTAGTTATTTCGTAAGGTTTTGAGTTATTTTAAACGTGAGACTTTTTTTATGCTGTCCCTATCCACCGCATAAGAAAAAAATTTTTAATTGTGTTCCGAAAACTATATTTTATAGCTATTCGTGAAGTTTTGTGCAATTTTTTTTATGCGTTTCCTTTTATGCGGTCCCTATCCACCGCACAAAAACAGGTTTAAGTGTATTTATATTTAGGGAAGAACCGGGGAAAAAAACATTGTAAAAAATACAGTCACGTGTCTAGGTGAGGGAAATAACTAGTTATTTATAGAAATGACATCATTGCTAAGGAATATTAATCCCTATTAATATGGAGCCTGGAGACCATTAATGATCCTATATTTCTTGGAATCGCCGATAAATCTATCAAATTTCAAGGTCTAAAGAATCAGTAATAAACCAACATGTTTTTAATGCTTGAGAAAGAGCCGCGTTTCGAAATAGGCTATTAGGATTTATGAATTAGATGTTATAAATAAAGATTCGAATTATGAATAGATTTCAAAATTCAAGTTATTACATCTAATATATAAAATTCTCCTGTCACAGTGTTTGTAACCGAACTCCTCCGAAACGGCTAGACCGATTCTTATGAAATTTTGTGCGTATATTCAATAGGTCTGAGAATAGGATGTAAACTATTTTTCATTCCAATATTGCAATTAGTTTAAAAGATATTATTTAAAAATCTTAAAACGCGCTATTGTTTTGCCTGTGTTGTTTATTTCGCTTGGCGTCGAAAATACCGTCCAAATCACCCTGCCCATGGGTTACACTAGCAAAAAAACAAATCAAAATCACCAAATTTGGCAAGTGAAAAGTTTAATTATTTGTACATATCTTGAGTTTAAAAATTCATATATTGCACCGTTTATAAAACAAAAATATCCAAAATATTTGCGAAAAACTTAATCGCTTTTACTTCGTTATCATTATTTCAAATAAATAACACGAGATCAGTTATTGCCATTTTGCTCAAGATAGCTCTCACGTTCGTAAATCAATAGTTTTCAAAACGTGTCTCGAGCTCCCGCCAACAACTATTGTGTTACCTGTATAGACCATTTCTGAATATTTTCAGACATTTATGAGTTCTTATTTATTAGTATATTTATTATTAAACGCAGTTAATAAAACTGTAATACTCAGTGCGTGCAAAATTTTCCGGTGTCATTTTCAGTTAAAAGATAAATATATACGTATTTTATAATTGTGAAAGGTGTTGCCGATATAATAATAAATGCACTGTAAATTTAACAAAATTTTGATGAGCGAAACGGATTCCAACCATATGGGATCGCTATACTTTTCGAACTGAATACAAAGGTTACTTTAGTAGTGTAGGTATTAAGGAAATAATTCCTAGTTCAGCAACTTCAATTTATTTACCATTTAAATATGGAATACATTTCAAAGTAGTTATTAAAATTACACCTCCTAAAAATCTTTTTTAAAGATTTTATTTTTAATTGATTGCATTATTGCCTGCTCGTGCTAGCAGTCTGGATAGTGGAGATGTTTACCGTTTGCACCTCTCTCGATGAAAATTAATGACTAACTGCCAGATAATCTTTTTAATCGCTTACTTTACTTCACGCGCCTCAGTCTCTCTTCACTTCTTCCCTCGGCGCTCTGTAGGTTCCTCTCCGCTACCAATGCCATCTAGCGACGGCAGTACTCCACAACCGCCACAGTTACATTAGTTGGCTCGGAGCAAAATCTATACAAGGAATTCTCGCCAACTGGCGCCAACAAAAGGTATTGGTAAACTAATAAAAGAACAGATACATTATCAGTATATTGTTTTCTAGCATTTACTTCAATTTGATCTATTTGTGTGTTTTGTACATTGAACAATGCCAGCCAGACGCAAAGGGTCTGATTTGGGCCGTCGGACGACTAAATCTACATCCATATGAAATAGAAGAGCTCAACGAACAGGCGAAGAAATCCAACTGGATAATGAAGATGTGTGTGTGAACATGGCGCAGTTGCGTGAATTGCAATCACAAGGGACACGAGTTGAACAAAATCAACAAAAACGTTTAGAACAAAGAAAAGCGTGTCGATTCATATTTGACACAAGCAGAAAAAATGACCAACAACGCCAACAAGTACATAGACCATTTACATCCGATTAATTCCGTCGTCTAGCATTCGAGTATGAGCCCGATGTTAAGTATTACGCTCATTCGAATGTGGAAATTGGTGCTGTGGACAAGGAATGTCCGCATTGTAATGCGCTGAAATTTAAATAAATTAAAAATAAAAAAAAACTTTTTTAAGAACAAGCTTTTATTTAAACGCTCTAAAAAGAATAAAATAACTTTTCCTTCAAAACTTATTTTACTGTCAACTTATAACGTCATTATACAATTTATATGATATAAAAGCTTGTCGCGAGATTTAAGTACTCGTATTTACTTAGTTTGAATTTTTTAAAAATTAAAATCATTGAGGTCAAGTTGTTTATTTTACTTGTTTATCTACACAAGTAAATCTCGCGACAAGCTTTTTTATCATATAAATTGTATAATGACGTTATAAGTTGACAGTAAAATAAGTTGTGAAGGAAAAGTTTATTTTATTCTTTTTAGAGCGTTTAAATAAAAGCTTGTTCTTAAAAAAGTTTTTTTTTATTTTTAATTTTATTTTTTACTTTTTAGTTATCGCTGGACAGGTTTCTCAGCCTGTTCAACTCATTCAACTCTGGTTCACCATCCCTGATTTAGCTGAATCAATTCTCGCAAAAAGGGTATTAGACGAAAAACACAATTTTTTTTAAATCCGTGATTTTGTCAATCTTCGTGCACATCTTGGGTAATATTGTTCTACACACGAAAAAAAGGTTTCGTGAAATTATCTTAATGAATGACGAAGTTATTAAATGTTTAATTAAAATGTTGACTATTTTTTGAAAAATCTTAAGAATATATTATTTATTTGAAATATTTTGAAGGTAAGGGATATATATTTCTCTAACATATTAGAAGAAAAATCTAGTTATTTATTAAAAAACTTCAAAAGGCATTTAAATATTTGTATTAATCAATAAAATGCTGAAAATTCAAAACGCATGTTGTAATCAAAAATGAAAGTTTTCTCAACTAATGATAATATTTTGCTGGACATTGGATATCTTCTACTTAAGAATCTATTTTTTTAATTGCTCAGGTCATCTTTAGAAGCTTGATTTTGAAAAAATAATTAACCATCGTATTATTTTTATACAGTCAAACCTCCATGTAACGAACCTCTATTTTGGGAATTTCTCTATTTTAAGAACTTTTTCCTGGACCCAAGCACATATTACTCTTTTTTTCGTAAAATAACTCCAAATAGCGAAGTGCATTTCCTATTTAACGAAATTTTTCTTCTCAGATTCGATTTTTTTATCTCCTTATTTTTAAAATTTCCTTATTTGCAAATTATTCTCTTTTGGCACATTTTAAGGATATCAATAACCATGAGCTGGTTTTACAATGTACCTAACTCATCTAGAGAAACAAAATTGCTGTAATTTTTCAAACAAAAAAAACTCAAATAAAATTAACAGATACTATTTGTAATTAAATTTAAGGACACATGTCGTAGTGTGTGTTTAGATTACTGGTGATAAAATGAGGTATATTTAAATTACTTGTAGGCTTAAAATTAGAAAATTTCTTTAAAAAACTCATTTATTTTAATATAAAATTATTTTTTAATTGAAAATACATTGCATTTCTGGATAATATTTTTCTCTTGTTGTTTTCCTAGCGGATTCCTTTTTGATGGGTAAGATATATAAAAAAAAAAATGATCCTTCCGATTCTGTAATTATTTTTTGTCTGAGTTTCACAGATTAAAGTTAGATAAATTTTTTTAAAGAATTTCTACAATACTACCATCTCAGTTTAACTTGGCAGCGTTGAGAAAGGTATACAATGTACCAATCTACTTGAAAAATAGCTCGACTTTTTTTGTTTTGAATTTAAATCCAAGAAAATAGATAGAAATTTGTAAAAAAATTGTTTACGTTGCAGAAATTAGATTATTTTTACGTTGTAGAAATGTAATTATTTTTTAGGCAAAGTTAATAAATACAGTGAATAGCGCAACGTTATGAAATTTTTGTTTGGCTGAAAACCGATTTTCGACGCCAACTTTTGTCATTGTTGTAAAAATAACATTATTACAACAATGAAGATATATCAAAGTTGGCGCCCAAAACTAGTTAAATGTTTTTAATAAATATATTTTTAATTAATTGCAATATCGGAATATAAATGGTCAAAACATGCATTGTCATCCAAACTAAACGTGTGTACTAAATTTCAGCTCAATAGGGTGAAAATATCAGCTTCAAAATTGAGTTGCAAGATTCCACCCGAACAAATTACGTACACACATACATACATTGTAAGTTAAATAAAAGCTTGTAAAAAGAGCCAGCCGGGATGTGTTGTGAGTCAGGAAAAGTGCAACTACCAGAACTTGAAACACCACCTGAACCATTGTCACGTCAATCTACGTTCAACGTGCGCTAATGAGATCAACGCTTGCTTGAAATCATCGCCAATGCGGAGTAATATTGAAAAAGTACAGCTGAAAGTAAATAGGCGCATTCAAATACTTCAAGATCCATACGCTGAAACATTCTCAAAGCAACTGTTAAATATCGGAGATGGAAAAGTAGCTGTACATGAAAACACTGGATGCATAAAATTGCCGACCGATTTCTGCACAATCGTTAACTCGCAAAATGCTCTCATTGAATAGATATTTCCCAATATATACACATACAATACTTGAATCATGAGTAGCTGGCAGGAAGAGCAATTTTGGCTGCAAGAAATGTGGACGTCAACGATTTGAATTTCAAGATATAACAGTTGATTCCAGGGGACTTGATGTCATATTAATCTATCGATACAGTTTGCGATACCAACGAAGCTGTAAATTATCCAGCAGAGTTTTGAACTCATTGGATTTGCCAGGCATGTCACCGTACCATTTACAACTGAAGGTTGGATCTCCGGTTATTTTGCTTCGTAATTTGAACCCGCTACGGCCGTGCAATGGCTCGCGATTAGTCATTAAAAAAATGATGAAAAACGTTGTCAAGGCAAGCATTTTGAATGGCAAGTTTCGAGGAGAAGATGTATTACTACCACGAATCCCTATTATTTCCACAGATGAGCCAATTGAATTCAAACGGATTCAATTTCGAATTAGATTGGCATTTTCAATAACAATCAATAAGTCTCAAGGCCAAACGATGTCTGTTTGTGGCTTAGATTTGGGCACACCGTGTTTTTCCCACGGACAATTATACGCGGCATGCTCTCGCGTGGGTAAGCCATCTAGTTTGTTTGTGTTGGCTAAAGATGGACTCACACTAAAAATATCGTTCACTCCTTGCACTAAGAGACTGATAAAGTCATGTTTTAACTGTCATAATTTGTGATAGAGATGTAATTTGAAATTTATTAGTTAAAATAATAAAAGTACAAAAAATTTTGAAAAAAATGAATGTTTGGTGTTTTGTTACTTTTATAGACCGTCATCGTTCACAGTGTTCCATTCCTCTTTCAGTCATATACCACATCCCCATACACTTACAATGAGTTAGTTAATTTTTATTTGACTACCAAAATATTGTCTATATAGAAATAATTTATATGGCAAAACAACGTTTGTGCCGGGTCAGCTAATCTATATATATAAAGGAGAAAAGCGACTCACTGACTGACTGACTGACTAATCACGATATCTCTGGAACTATTCAACCTACAGACTTGAAATTTGGTAGACATGTTCCTTTCATAGAGTAGACATCAGCTAAGAACGGATTTTCCGAAATTCGAAACGCAAGGGGCGTTACGGGGGGTTAAGGGGCATTATAAATGATTGTTTCCATGTTTAAACTACTCAATGTACAATTTTGAAATTATGTAAGCAGATTTCTTTCATACAGTAAAGATCCGCTACAAAATAAGTTTGGTGAAAATCGACCCCCTAAGTGGCGTTGTAGGGGCTTAGGGGGCGTTATAGACAATTATTTCCATTTTTAATCTATTTGACGCACTGTCTTTAAATTTGATAAATAGATGCTTTTCGCAGAATAATGATCTGTTAAAAAACGGGTTTTGTGAAAACAGACTTCTAAGTGGCGTTGCGGGGGATTAAGGGGCGTAATAGATAAATATATCCGTTTTTAAACTACTTCACCTACCTGCTTGAAAATTGGTAGGTAAGTATCTTTAATAGGGTAAATATCTGCTACAAAATGGGTTTTGGGAAAATTGACCCCAAGGGGTGTTGCGGGGGCGGGGGGGGGGTTTAAGGGGTGTTATAAATTCCAATTTTTAAGTTATTAGACGTACAGTCTTGAAACTTAGTAAGCAGATTCCTCTCATAGGGTAGAGATACGCTACAAGTTGGATTTCGTGAAAATTGCCCCCAAGTGGCGTTGCGGGACTTAAGGGGCGTTATAGATAATTATTTCCATTTTTAAACTATTAGACGCACATTCTTTATGTTTGATAAATAGATTTCTTTCATAGAGTAGAGATCAGCTATAAGAAGGTTTTGTGAAAACAGACATCTAAGTGGCGTTGCGGGGGATTAAGTGGCGTAAGAGATAAATATTTTCGTTTTTAAACTACTTGACCTACCTGCTGGAAAATTGGTAGAATTTTTCTTTCATGGAGTAAATATCCGCTACAAAACGGATTTGGGGAAAATCGACCCCAAGGGGTGTTGCGGGGGGTTAAGGCCAGATATAAATAATTATTTCTATTTTTAAACTATTAGACGCACAGTCTTTAAATTTGATAAGCAGATTCCTCTCATAGGATAGAGATACACTACAAAATGTGTTTTGTGAAAATTGACCCCTAGGTGGCGTTGTAAGGGTTCAAGGGGCGTTATTGATAAAAAAAAATTTGCATTTTTTATTAATTGGAAGCACAGACTTCAAATTTTGCAAGCAGATTCCTTTCATAGAATTCAATTCCCCTACAAAATGGGTTTTGTGAAAACAGACCCCGAAGTGGCGTTGCTGGGGCTCAAGTGGCGTTATACGTAATTATCCCCATTTTTAAGCCATTAGACGTACAGTCCTGAAATTTGATAAGCAGATTCCTTTCGTAAAGTAGAGAACCGCTGCAAAATGGGTTTTGCGAATATCAACTACCAAGTTTGATTTTGGGAGATTAAGAGGCGTAATCGATAAATATTTCCATTTTTAAACTATTTGATCATCCTGCTTGAAAATTGGTAGCCATGTTCCTTTCATGGAATAGAGTTCCTCTAACAAAGAGTAAAACGAAAATTGACCCCTAAGGATAGTTGCGAGAGGTCAAGAGGAGTTACAGAAAAAGTTCCTGTTTTTAATTGTTAGACCCAAATACTTGAAATTTGTTAAGCATGTTTCTTTTGTTGAATAGGGATCCAAAAAGAATGTATTTTAAGCAAATCAAGTTCTGGGAGGGGGTGCAGGGGGTTACTGGGACGTATTGACAAAAAAAATTCCTTTTTTCGATATACAAGAACTATAATAATGAAATTTGGTTTGCATTTTTCTTTAGTTGAATTGAAATCCGCTAAGAGCGGTTATTTTGGAAAACGGCTCTCAACGGGATTCCTGATAGTAAAACTTTTGTTTTTTTCTGTTAGATTTAGACGAAATTTGGCTTGCATGTTCAATTTACGGAGTAGAGATCCACCGAAAATTGGTTTTGCGGGAATCCACTTTGTTTTTGGGTTACGAAAGAGCAAACATCATTCTATACTTCAATTTTAGAGATTTTTAGAAAATACAAATTAGATGAGTTTTGCCCTTTTTTTTAATCGACAGGCGACAATTTTCAATACAATCGAATTCTTAATGCAGGACTTAGATATCAATAATTTATACATATATATATATATAAGCAGTAAAAAATTATAAAACATCATAAAATACCCAGCGAAGCGGGCGGGTAACGGCTAGTATATCTATACTAGCTTTCATGGCCCGGCGTTGCACGGGCTTTTACCGAGTGCATACATATGTGCATATGTGAAATTAATATGGGGATTAAGTTATACCGAGAGTATAACTTAGTCCCTATGTTAATTTCCTCCTTTCTTTCTGACGCCAACACTTTAGTGTGGTTTTGACGCGTACGATGTGAGTGCATGACCCGTGAGTGCTTGTCATGGCTTTGCCGCTTAACATTTTCCCTTCTCTTAACAAATTCAACACTTCCAATATTATTCTTCGAAATTACTTTGATTTCTTTGTTTCTTTCCTCTCCGCTTAGCCCGGCGTTGCACGGGCTTTTACCGAGTGAATAACTTCACCCTCATGGAAATTTCGTGTTTCCCTCAGGCCGATAGCACTTGTGTGTGTGTGTGCGTGCGATGTGAGTGATTTCTTTAACAATGTCATAAAAACTCCCTTTTTCGAAATTTGTTCTTGCGTTGGTGTGGTGTGGTAATTCTTAAAGATGGGTGAATGCTAAGGTGTCGTCCTCGTCACTTGAGCATGGTTGAAAATTTCGAGGTCCGTCACCAAAAACCCTTGAATAGGCAAACCAGTGCGAATTTAAAAATAACCCACTCACTTTCCAATTCTTTCCTTTTCCGAAGTGAATAATTTCATCCCCATGGAAATTTCGTGTTTCCCTCAGGCCGATAGCTCTTGTGTGTGTGTATGCGCGCGATGTGAGTGATTTCTTTAACTATGTCATAAAAACTACCTTTTTCGAAATTTGTTCTTGCGTTGGTGTGGTGTGGTAATTCTTAAAGATGGGTGAATGCTCAGGTGTCGTCCTCGTCACTTGAGCATGGTTGAAAATTTCGAGGTCCGTCACCAAAAACCCTTGAATAGGCAAACAGGGTGAATTTTAAAACCACCCACTCACTTTCCAATTCTTTCGTTGCAATTTTTTATTTCCCGGAAACGAAAATGTAGTTTTTTAAAAAATAGTTGTATACTGAAAAAAGAACAGAAAGTATAAGTAAAATTGTGAGATTTTTTTGAAATATTCGACACGGGGGAAAAAAGTTTCATGCAATTACGCATTATTTTAAAGTAAACTATAAGTTTTATGAAAGAGAACAAAAATTTCAATACTGATAAATATTTTAAATGAATATCAGAAATGCATTGAATCCATTTTAATTTTTAAAAAATTTCACTGAAAAAAACATTTAAAAAGAAAATAATACTATTTGATAAAAAAAAATTGCTCATTTAGCAATTAATTGTGACATACCATTTGCTTACATAATGGCAGCACTGAAAATGAAGTAAATTTCAGATCAGTGGGGATGCAGCAAGTGAATTCAATCATTGAAGAAGAGAGAATTAAAACATATTTCAGAATATTTCCTTTTGTGTGTAAAGATGTGTGGCGACGCAATGTCCAGTAGGAGAAAAAATTTAAGACAATTATGAAAAAAGCGACCGGCGGGTTTCTGCGAGGCGGACAACCTCCTTCGCATTGACCGCGCACGGCAGTGCTGCAGTTATAGTCTTGAGTGTAGCGGGAGCTCTGAGCACGCCGCCACAACACAGTTAACAATGAATGCAATAAATAAAAGTGGATCAAAAATAGTTAAGAGAATTGAATTTTTAGCAAATAAAAAGAGAAATTTAAGTTATGGAGGATTGTACGAGTCCAGGAGAATTCTCCTGGGTCGCTTCCTCTTAATATTGGCTGTATAATTTTCAAGGTTTTGCATATTAATATTATCAGAACTATTGAGTGAATCAAAAAATTTAATCGAGTGATCTTGGATATGCTGCTTAAAGGATGGTATATTTAAACAAAAACAAAAAAAATGAAAAGTACATAAAAATAACAGAGGATCACATTTTAAAATAAGTATTTATCAGTACAATTAATTTACGTGGGAAAAATTAGCAGAAATGAAAAAATCGTAATCCGTTGATTCTAACTCCGAGCTACACGATATCACTCCGCATGAAGTAAAAATTGGGACTACTTTTTAAAAATTCTTTAAAAAAAAAGTTTTGGGAATTTTATTTTTTAAATGAATGGATCTAAAAGAGAAAGGCTTGAAGTTAATTAGTGTAGAATATCGATTTAATAACACGAAAAGTAATTCATACCCAACGATTTAGAAATAATTTTCATAAAAACGCATCAGTTTTAACACTATTTTAAAAAATTCGGAAAAAATAGAAAATATCGTTATTTTACAAAAAAAATTATACCGTATCGTGGCGAAATAAACGATCTTTCCGATTCTGTAATTATTTTTTGTCTGATTTCAACACGGATAATTCGATGACAATTTTAAGATGGTCGCAAACGTCGGATGACGAAAAAAAAAATTTTCAATCGCATTTTTTTTTTACTCGCCAAAGTTACTGATTTCCCCCTGTTTAAGGCAGAATTTTTTTAGTGTAACCCCTGAGTTAGATGCGGTCGAACGGGAAACATGTCAAATGTCTTTGGCGCAAAGCTAATTTTCGACGCCAATAATTGGCTAAATGTAAAATCGCGTATTTTAAATTATTTTAAAAATCATTACCTTCATTTTAAGGGCATAATTTTTACGTTAATGCTCTCAAACATCACCAACTATTTGCAAAAATAACGTACTTTGAAATAAAAAATGTACAAATTACTACTTTTTAATTTATTTCTCAGAAAAAAACATAAGTTTACGAAAATCACAAAATGTTTTTTAAAATCCGTAATTTTGAAATGGCGGTAAGCCAGAGCAGCCAGATTCACGATTGTCACATAACGATATTCACATAACGATTGAAAAATTTCGAGTCACGATTACATTTAAATGTATTGTAAAAAATTTATTGATTTTTGATATTTAAAAAAAAAATTAATAATAAAGAATATATAATATGGACATAGGTTTTTTTTTTTGCCTAAGGAATTTATGTCTATTTAACTGACTATTTCCGGGGGGAAAAAATTAAAAATCAGAAAAAAACCTTTTTCAAGGGGAAAAAAAAAATACGGATATAATTTCGGGTTCATGGGTTTCTGGGAACCCTCAGACCCTTATCTGGCTAGAAAAAGTTCTGTATAGGTCTTGGTTAAGTTGCATTTTCATGCTGGATAGTATGGAGCTTAGCAATTGGATGAGTGGCGATCAGGCCGGTAGGCGGGGCTTCGAGGCGATGATCTTTGGCGGCTCGGTTTTGGAATCTGGTGGAAGAGAGAGTGTCTTCCAATTTGGATGTAGTAGTGATGAGGATATTGGCTCAAAAAAGGCTGCCCATGGGGGTCTGAGTGTGTGTAATGATGTGTGGCGACGCAATGTCCAGTAGGAGAAAAAAATTTAAGACAAGTATGAAAAAAACGACCGGCGGGATTCTACGAGGCGGACATCATCCTTCACATTGACCGCGCACGGCAGTGCTGCAGTTATAGTCTTGAGTGTAGCGGGAGCTCTCAGCACTCCGCCACCAGACAGTTAACCAATGTTTGGCTAAATGTAAAATCGCCTATTTTAAATTATTTTAAAAAATCATTACCTTTATTTTAAGGGCGCAATTTTTACGTTAATGCTCTCAAACATCACCAACTATTTGCAAAAATAACGTACTTTGAAATAAAAAATGTACAAATTACTACTTTTTAATTTATTTCTCAGAAAAAAACATAAGTTTACGAAAATCACAAAATGTTTTTTAAAATCCGTAATTTTGAAGCAATTTTTTCAATCTTCGTATATGTTACGGATAATATTACTGTACACACGGAAAAAAGGTTTTGTGAGATTACCTTCATAAATGACGAAGTTATTCAATGTGAAGTAAAAATTAAGACTACTTTTTAAAAATTCTTTAAAAAAACAGTTTTGGGAATTTTATTTTTTAAATGAATGGATCTAAAAGAGAAAGGCTTGAAGTTAATTAGTGTAGAATATCGATTTAATAACACGAAAAGTAATTCATACCCAACGATTTAGAAATAATTTTCATAAAAACGCATCAGTTTTAACACTATTTTAAAAAATTCGAAAAAAATAGAAAATATCGTTATTTTACAAAAAAAATTACACCGTGTCGTGGCGAAATAAATGATCTTTCCGATTCTGTAATTATTTTTTGTCTAATTTCGACACCGAAAATCGGATGACAATTTTAATATGGTGGAAAACGTAAGATTACCGCTCGGCCGAAACGGAAGGGAAGTTCCGCCAAGTAAGCAACCGGCAGGAGTAAAACAATTCGGCGTTTTAAGGTTTTTAATTAATATCTTTTTAACTAATTACAATATCGGAATATAAATAGGCAATACGGCTTCCCCGGAAAATTCCCGATCTTTTGGTACCTTCCGCGACTTTCTGCGTGGTGCTGTTCGTGAGAAGATAGACGCACATAGATAGATAGATAGATACATAGATACGTTTGTTTACCTTCGAATTTTAATAGTGTAAGATATATAAAGGAGAAAAGCGACTCACTCACTCACTGACTGACTAATCACAATATCTCCGAAACTATTCAAACTACAGACTTCAAATTTGGTAGACATGTTCCTTTCATGGAGTAGAGATCATCTACGGACAGATTTTGCGAAATTCGAACCGCAAGGGGCGTTACGGGGGGGGGGGTTAAGGGGTGTTATAAATAATTGTTTCTATTTTTACACTACTTAACGTACAATCTTGAAATTGGGTATATATATATATATATATATATATATATATAAGCAGATTCCTTTCTAAAGTAGAGATCCGCTGCAAAATGGGTTTTGGGAAAATAGCCCCCCAAGGGGGGTTGAGGGGGGAATAAGGGGCGTAAAAGATAAATATTTTCGTTTTTAAAGTACTTGGCCTACTGGCTTGAAAATTGGTAGGCATAGTTCTTTCATGGAGTTAATATCCACTACAAAATTGGTTTTGGGAAAATTGACACCCAAGGGGTATTGAGGGGGGGGGGGTTAAGGAGCGTAAAAGATAAATAT
The DNA here is from genome assembly GCA_019973975.1 of Trichonephila clavata. Taxonomy (NCBI): domain Eukaryota; kingdom Metazoa; phylum Arthropoda; class Arachnida; order Araneae; family Nephilidae; genus Trichonephila; species Trichonephila clavata. Next base: position 5,193 of record BMAO01026244.1, on the reverse strand, counting down.
TTTCGTTTTTAAAGTACTTGGCCTACTGGCTTGAAAATTGGTAGGCATAGTTCTTTCATGGGAGTTAATATCTGGTACAAAATGGGTTTTGGGAAAATTGACCCCCAAGGGGTATTGAGGGGGGGGGGGTTAAGGAGCGTAAAAGATAAATATTTTTCGTTATTAAAGTACTTGACCTACTGGCTTGAAAATTGATAGGCATAGTTCTTTCATGGAGGTTAATATCCGCTACAAAATGGGTTTTGGGAAAATTGACCCCCAAAGGGTGTTGAGGGGGTTAAGGGGAGATATAAATAATTATTCTGATTTTTAAACTATTAGATCCCCTGTCTTGAAATTTTGTAAGCAGGTTCCTCTCATACTGTAGAAATACGCCACAAAATGGGTTTCGTGAAAATAGACCCCAAAGTGACGTTAAGGGGCGTTATAGATAATCACTTTTCCATTTTTAAACTCCTGGAAGCACAGTCTTTAAATATGATAAACAGAATCCTTTTATGGAGTAAAGATACAATATATAATGTGTTTTGTGAAAATCAACCCCCCAGGTGGCGTTGCTGTGTCTCAAGGGGCGCTTAGACTCGCAGTCTTCAAATTTGGTAAGCAGATTCTTTTCATAGAGTAGAGATCCGCTACAAAATGGGTTTTGTGAAAACAGACCCCTAAGTGGCGTTGTGGGGGGCTCAAGGGGGGTTATAGATAATTATTCCCATTTTTAAACTATTAGACGTACAGTCTTGAAATTTGGTAAGCATATTCTTTTTGTTGAGTACAGATCCGCTATAAAATGGGTTTCGCGAAAATTAACCCCCAATTTTCATTTCGGGGGATTAAGGGGCGTAATAGATAAATATTTCCGTTTTAAAACTATTCGATCTACCTGCTTGAAAATTGGTATGCATGTTCCTTTCATGGAATAGAGTTCCTCAAACAAAGAGTAAAACAAAAATCGACACCCAAGGAGGGTTGCAAGGGGTGAAAGGGAGTTATAGGAAAAAAATCCTGTTTTAAAATTGTTAGACCTGTGTACTTGAAATTTGTTAAGCATGTTCCTTTTGTTGAATAGGGATCCACTAAGAATGCATTTGACGGGAATCAACTCCTGGGGGAGTAAGGGGTTACTGGAGCGTGTTGATAAAAATTTCTTTTTTCGAACTACAAGAACTATAATAATGAAATTGGGTTTACATTTTTCTTTTGTTGAATTTAAATCCGCTAAGAACGGTTTTTGGGAGAACGACTCTCAACGGAATTACGAGGGGAGGGGGCGGGTATTGATAGTAAAAATTTTGCTTCTACCCTATTAGATTTAGATTTGAAATTTGGCTTCCATGTTTCTTTTATGGAGTAGAGATCCACCTAAAATTGGTTTTGCTGAAATCCACTTTGTTATAGGGTTACGAAAGTGTAAACATCATTCTATACTCAATTTTAGGGAATATTAGATAATACAAATTAGTAGTTCTGTCCTTTTTTTTATCAAGAGGGGAGAGTTACTGGTATAAGTATATTTTTCAATACAATAGAATTCTTAATGCTAGAACATAAAGATATCAATATTTTATATATATAAACAGGTATATTTATAAAACATCATGAAATACCCAGAGAAGCGGGAGAGTAACGACTAGTATATATAAATGGGAAAATGACTACAACCTGATAATGATAAATGCTTTATTGAACAAAATGAAGGATGAAATATTTAAAATATAGTAAACACCAAAGGAGAACGTCTTCCTCCTACGTCTAGAGCTTAGCGTCTCTAACGTCCGTCTGCCACATTTCCCGTGTGTTCTTCAGTCAGACATTCCTGGCGGGGTGTGACGTCAGTGTGGACTACTCCAACCTAAGTACAGGGGGAGGGGTTGTGACATCGCACATATCCAACCATACATCGGCCATCATGACCGGGAAGGCGACCTCGCCTGAATATTTACAATTATAAAATGGTACAGATATATAGTAATAAAATATTAAAAATATACACAGTTACACAGTAGATAAAAGAACTATACACAACACAAAATATCATCAAAGAAAAATTACAAAAATACTGAAAAATGAGCAAATTTAAAGTAACTATTGATAAATAGGAAAAATTTCATACATTACCACTGGGGTAAAACAAATTATGTTAACGATACAAATAAGATCAAGGCTAAAATAAGAATCTAGAATAAGGAATACAGGAACATATTCAAGCAAGATACTCGTTCTTCTAAATACTTAAATTTGTACTAAAATGAAATAAGAAAATGTTAGAGTCATTCAAATAAAAATGGGAGCAAAAATAAATAAAAAGTCTGTTGATAATGTCTATAACGAAAGTCTTTCACAGGAAGAAAAATTGTGAACAGTTTTTAATGGAGAAATCATGTAGAGTTAATTTGGTTCGGCCAGAGTTTCATGAATTCTGCACAAGTAGACGTTTTTGATGGTCCGTCGACGAAGTCACACTTTTCTACGTCATAAGTGTCATTGTGCTTGACTTTTGTAACTTTGTATGGTCCGAGGTATTTTTGCTTAAGTTTCAAGCCTGGACCAAACTGAGTGCGTTTAATTGCTACTAAGTCGTGTAGTTGATATTTATGAGCTTGTCTGCGCCGGAGATTGTACGTGCGGCGATTCTCATCTTGAACCTTGTAGATTTGCTTTTTGGCATGTTGACGGAGAGCATCACGTTGTTCTTGGAATTGAGCTGTAATCTCATGGTTAAGAAGTTGGACTATCTCAATGTCCTGGCAAGACTTCATCTTGGTGCCGAAAAGGAGTTCAAATGGAGTCATCTTGATGCTTCTTTGAAAAGTTGAGTTCAGGACTTCTTGCAGGTGGGGTACATGAGAGTACCATTTCTCAGGATCGTCGACAGAAAGTTTTGACAGCACAGCAATGATGGTGGAATTTTGTTTTTCAATTTGGCCATTAGATCTTGGGAGACCAGTTGTAATGGAGAAATGAAGGATGTTTTGCTTATTACAGTAATCTTCAAATGCGGAGGAAGTAAATGCGGATCCTTTATCAGTGATAATCCTAGCGGGGTTTCCGAAAACATGTCGTTGGTTTTCTAATCGTTTTATGACTTCTGCAGCGTCCGTAGATCTAGTGGGATACAGCCATGTAAATTTACTGAATGCGTCTATCACTGCAAAATCGTGCTTGTATTTCTTAGAAGTTGTCGCTAGAGGACTCAAATGATCTAGATGAAATGTATGGAGTGGTAAGTCGTTCTTTTCTATCGGGTTAAGCATACCATCTTGTTTACCACGTTTTCGGTTTGTGAGAATGCATGTAACACAGTTTTGAATGCATTTTCCAACTTTGTCTTTAAGTCGTGGGATGTAAAAGTCTTTGCTAATTAAATCTTGTGTGCGTAGAACAGCAAAATGGCCACGTTCATGTGCAGTTTTAATGATATTAGCCTGCATTTCGTCAGGTACCACTAGTAAATCGGTGCCATTGACTGTTTTGTACAGAAGTTTGTTTTTTACGATACAGTTATCATGCGGCGTTGTTTCTAGAAGCGTCTTTATCGCTGTGATTTGGTCATCAGCCTGTTGTGCTTTGAGAAATTGAAGATGGACACTATTTTGGATTAGCATACAATGTGGAGGTCGACTGAGAGCATCCACGTGAGCCATCTTGAGCCTGTACGGTGTTCTATTGTATAGTTAAATTCTTGGAGATAAAGTGCCCATCTGGCTATCCTGGGTTAAGCTCTTTTTTACTTAGTGTTTTGACGAGGGCGTCACAGTCAGTAATAATTTTAAATGTTCCTAGTACATAGATGCGAAACTTTTTAAGTGCTTCGACCACTGCAAGGACTTCTAGTTCAAAACTAGTGTACTTTCTTTCGTTGTCTGATGTCTTTTTTGACATGTAGAATACAGGGTGAAACTGATTGTCATGTATGGATTTTTGGAGTAGGACTGCACCCAAACCATCAATTGACGCGTCAGTGTGAATATCAGTGGGAGAATTTTGATTAAAAATACTTAGAACGGGTTGTTGGGAAAGTAAGTATTTTAATTTTTGAAATGCTGCCTGCTGTTCAGCATACAATTGGAAAGGGGAGTCCTTACAAAGGAGGTCACTCAAAGGTTTTGCTATGGTCGAATATGAGGGTAAAAACTTTCTAAAATAGCCAGTAAGACCAGAAATCGGCGAACGTCTTTAATATTTTTAAGATCTGGATAACTAATAACAGCTTTAGTTTTTGAAGGGGAAGGAAACAATCTACCGTATTCTATAATATGGCCAAGAAACTCAATTTTATTTTGTAAAAATTGACATTTTTTAAAATTTATTTCAAGTCCGTAATCACAAGCTACCTCTAAAACATTTTTCAGATATTCAAGGGCTTCGGACTCATTAGCAGCGGGAATAACATCATCCATATATGGGAGAACAATACTTTTCGAAATCAGATGTCGAAAAATGGCATTTATGTATCGCATAAAAGTGGAAGGACAAGTACTTAGTCCAAAGGCATTCGTCTAAATTGATAACTGCCCATTGTGAGTAACAAAACTAGTAAATTTACGGCTCTTTCATTTACCGCAACATGGAAAAATCCATTTTTTAGATCTAGAGTAGTAAATATTTTAGCATTTTGGAGACAATCTAAAATATCGTCAATTAAAGGAAGAGGATAGTTATCTTTAATAAGTTTGCGATTTAAGCGTCTATAATCAATGCAAACTCTTGATTTCCCGTCTTTTTCTTTACTACCACAACTTGACTAGCGTAAGGAGATGAACATGGCTCAACAATTCCATTTTCAACCCATTCATCAACTTGAGCGTCCACTATATCTCGTTGGGCAAATGGCAAACGTCGGGCTTATGAAATATCGGTTCGTCGTCGGTAAGAGCGATATCAAGCTCAATGTTTACAGTTTTTGTTTTTTTAGGCATGTATGCCGATAGCAGTTGTTCGACTTCATCTCGATTATGTTGAGAAACATTTGGACCGATATCAAATGTGGGTGAATCGTCGGAAATCGTCATAATAAAATTTTCATCTACACTATCAGAGGATCTTAAAATTTGTGAAAATTTTACGCCTGTGGGCGATATATTTAGATGTGCTTGTTTAATTACGTCACAACCGATTATGAGGTCATAATTTGTACAAGAATTTGGTACAACAGAAATAGTAACAGGAAAAAATTTGATCGTCGATAGTAATTTC
>BMAO01026243.1:0-24752 GCA_019973975.1 Trichonephila clavata | reverse complement strand
GTTAATACAGTTTTTCAAATATTAAATTCATTAATTATACCGGTTTTCGACGTCAACTTAGAATGATCTCCATTGTTGTAACAATGTAACTTTCAAAACAATGACAAAAATTGGCGGTGAAAACCGGTTTTTCAGCCAAACTAGCCAAACCGTATATGCATTGTTATAACAATGCAGACAAATCATGCTCTTTTTTCATTTACTACAATTTTTTAATTCCCTCTCTTTCCATATATATATTTATTCATATATATATATATATATATATATATATATTTATATATATATCTTGTTCAAATTTTCAATCGTTAATAAAATACTTTCTAATATTTCATCCATTCAAAGTAGGAATGGACTTTAAAAAAATTTTAATTACTTGTTTATTAACAAATAATAAGTACATAAAAGTAATTACGTCATGTAATTATTGCTCTGTAATTATCATAACATGTGAAGTTTTTTAATTAAGTAATTTATATTTTAAGAATAAAAAAAGAAAAAAAGAAGTAAACAAAACAGAATGATCATACACAAAACAACATTGCATGAAAATTTACAATATTGAAATGATGCATCTTAATTATATTGAGAAAAAATATTTTTGTATTAAAAAAATGCTTGTTATAAACTTTCGTTTCACTCTTTTTTCTCGATAATCATGACCATGTGATATTTAGGCTGGTCTTTAAGTTTATACATTTTAACATTTGGTAACAAATAATATTTTTAAAAAGTACGGAAAGTGTTATGTGAAAAATGTTATAAAGAAAAATCATTCTAAAGGCAAATGTTCTACTTTAGGAATTTAAAAGGAAAAAAAATCGAAAAATTTAGCAGTGTTTAATTTTTATTACTTAAAAACTGAAATTTTTCTCTTTTTAATTTTTAAAAATGTTTCATGAATTTTTTTGTTTAAATATCGAGCTCATCTTTCTTTATTATTGTTGGAACACTGTTTCTGTAATAGTTTTCCTATATATACAATTTCTTGACTAAAATTTTTCTCATTTAAATACTGTTTTAGCCTCTCTTTTTGCATTTTTTATTTATTGAACAAGTTCAGTGTCAAGTTAAGCCTAACTTACACATTTAGAATTCATTTATTAATCGATTTTTATGTTTTGCAAGTTCGAAAATTTATAAAAGTTACGGAATAATACATTTTTAAATTTATAAATTTTGCATTCTACTGTAATTTCTTAATTACTGAGAGAATTTAACATTCTAAATACAGTGGACCTCAAAAGTGTTCGTACACTTGCAATTTCCTATAAAATTTAATGTTTTCGACTAATAAAAATTAATATATTGGAATTGTAATTTTTTAATGATATCTGCAACTTGTTCTTAATAGAATGACATAATTATTTTTTTAAAAATGATATAACTATTATTTTCAAAAATTAATAATCAAAAAGCTATTGAAAAATTACGCCACAAAAGTCTTCGTACACCTAACAAAAATCTCAACTTAGCTTTAAATATTGTATTTCTTTCTTACTTTAGTACTTAGTAAGATATCTTTTAGTGTCAACAATAACTTTAAAATGTTTTGGTATAGATTTAATCAGTGTTTTGTAATTTCTGCATCGGTTTTCCTCCATGCTTCTTTACATTGTTTATTCCCTATGTGTTCATGTCATGTTTGTTTTTTAAATCAAATTCTCACTAAATATGTTTTACTGGGCTAAATAAACTGATTGAGGAGGTTTTTTCAGAATTTTGGACAGTTATAGAGACACCAGCGGCGTACATCGAGAGTAGAGCGCTTGGCGTCATTATCCTGTTAAAAAAGAGAAGTAGTTCCAAATTATATAGGAACTATATCCAAATTTTTGCCGGATAATTTAAAGTTTCACTTTAAAATATTTTAATAGAGCTGATGATTCACAATGTCATCAAAAAATACCAAATTACCTAATTTTGAGGCCGATTTACACCTCCACGCAAGAACTTCTCCACCTCCATGCTTCAGCATAGAGGTGAAGGAGTTCTTGTTCCGCATAAATTCATGGGGTTAAATTCCTCATTTTTTCATTTACAAACTATTATATGCCCAACAGAACCAAAAATGTTTAATTTTACGTCATCCCAATCAATTTGTTGTCAATTTTGAATTTTCTGAAACTTAATCCCAAGAACCAAATTGGATCAATGAACCATGGAGATGGAAGTGTTCTTGCGGGGAGGTGTAAATCGGCCTCAAAATTAGGTGATTTGGTATTTTTTTATGGTATTGTAAATTATCAGCTCTATTTAAATATTTTAAAGTGAAATTTTAAATTATCTGGCGAAAAATAGGATATAGGAGACTACTTCATTTTTTAACAGGTTAATGACGACAAGCGCTCTGCTCTCAATGTACGCCGCTGGTGTCTCTATAACTGTCCAAAATTCTGAAAAAACCTCCTCAATCAGTTTATTTAGCCCAGTAGAACATATTTAGTGAGAATTTGTTTTTAAAAAAACGAAAACATGACATATAAACACATAATGGGAAGTAAAAACAAAATAACAGAAGCATGGAGGAAAACCATGCACAAATTACAAAAAACTGATTAAATCTATACCAAGACATTTAAAAGTTATTGTGGACACTAAAAGATATCCTACTAAGTACTAAAGTAAGAAAGAAATACAATATTTAAAGCTAAGTTGAGATTTTTGTTAGGTGTACGAAGACTTTTGTGGCGTAATTTTTCAATAGCTTTTTGATTATTAATTTTTAAAAATAATAGTAATATCATTTTTAAAAAAATAATTATGTCATTCTATTAAGAACAAGTTGCAGATATCATAAAAAAATTACAATTCCAATATATTAATTTTTATTAGTCGAAAACATTAAATTTTATAGGAAATTGCAAGTGTACGAACATTTTTGGGGTCCACTGTATGTAATTTTAGATGGATTTTATCTGTTTAGCATAAAATGGCTTTCTTCTATTCCAATATTAAGATATTTCTAGAATTTTGCCCTAGATTTTGTAAATCTAGGGGGATTTTTTTATGAATAACTCTATTCATATCCGCTAAGCAAGACTTACGAAATTTTTAATTCTTGCTCATTATGTATATAAATTTGACATTTCCCTGGTAAAAGACGTGCAAATTAAGCAGTGAGCAAAAAAGTTGTGAAAATTAAAAAATAAAATAGTATAATTAATCATATCAATTTTTAAAAAATCACATTCATTTATTATTATAAAGGATAAACACAATGTGTGGTAGTCATGACATCTGAAATAAAAAATAATTCTAACTTAATGCGTCACATTTTACACAACTTTAAAAATCGTGTTTTCCTTTTTCGCCTCAGCGACTTAACACAGTATAGCAGCTGTTTTACTCATATTAATAAAAAAAATAATAAACCTAAGAAATAATAAAAACACAGTTGCCAATTTATATTGTTCAAATAGTGTGAAAAATAAGGAAAAACTATTCTTGTGAAACGAATTTCAATTTCAAGAATATAATAGAGTTTTTAGGAATTATTCAAACTTTGATAAGTTATTTGTAATGTTTTATTTCATGTGATCCTAGATTTACTTCGTTAATTTTTTTTTTCATGTATCACATGATTAATGATTACTTTGTGAAATTTGCTTATTCTCCCTGGTTAAAAATCGTTTGGCACATTTAAAAAAAGTATTTTAAAAGAAATTCTCTGTATTTTATTTCCGACAGAATCAAGCAAAGAAAAAAATGTAAGAATATTCTTTTTTTTAATTGTATTTTTGTAAATTTCTTCCATAAAAAATTGCTTTTCAAATTATCCTTATTGATATTAAATACGAAACTTTTATTTATTAATCATAAATGCATAAAAATTTCACTACAAATATTTAACCTTTTGGAACGAAAATATTGCTTCTATATATTCTTGCACACATTTAGATATTTTTAAAATTAATATATTCAAATCCATCTAATCACTTAAAGTAACTGACTGTGTTAGGAATATTCTTTTTCTACATATTTTGTATCAGCTGAATTAGAATATACATATATAATATTGTTTTAAGAATATTATTACAAGAAATAATTATTTAAAAATGCAGTTTTTTAGCAAAAAAATGAAGGAAGAACGACATATTTTCAAAACTTACTTTTTTCATCCAAAAAATACTTCTATAAAAATAATATTTTGCCTTTTTGCCTGTATATAATTAAGACTTCTGTACAGAGCCTAAACTAAAATATTTGAAATACATTTTCTAGAAATGGATATATTCATATTCTATTATATCATAGAGAAATTAAATATATATATATATATATATATATATATATAACCGTTTCAATTGATTATAACTCTGAAAATAACGCGAATTTTTCAAAACTTTTGCTCAACTCACTTTGAAGTCTCAGCTATGTATAGGCAAAATATGATTATTTTAGAAACATTTTTAATTAAAAGAGAATGTTTTGAAAAAATGTCATTCTATCTTCAATTTTTGCCAAAAAAAAAAAAAAAAACTGAATTGAAAAAATTTTTCATGTTATAAAATTCGTAAAGCCATTTTATATATATAATTCATTCAATAGGTGCTAAATATAAAAAAAATCAACTTAAGCGTTTTTCAAAATAACGGTTTCGTATGTAGTGAGTCCCCTGAAGTACTTCAGACAAGCAGTGATTTATTTTCAAAAACTTTCAAATATTTTACCAATCGAATTACTGTATTCCACATTACTAATTTATTTTTTATAATCACTTAACTATTCCAAGTGAGGCAATTGAAAAAAAAATATTACTTTTTTATTATTCTCTTTTATTCTAGAAGCAACTAACTATACAAATCTGTTTAGTTAGTTGACTTCTCACGCGTATTATCCTAAATGAATTACTATAATTGATAAAAAAATCTATTGTGTTTTGTTCTATACCTAACGAGGACAACTATTGTATTATGTCTAACAAAGAAATTTCTTTTTGTCATTTAACCGCTTCCTAGTTATTATTTGAATAGAAGAAAAATGCAATCACAGATCTCCTAAAAGAAAATGGATTTGCAGTGTCTAATAGAAAGTTCAACTCTAGTTTTCTCGACAATAGAAAGGTTATTTTGCCGCATTCAATGCATAAATTGATAGTTTTATTATTCTTTCATTTATTGAATTTTATTACATTTTACGCGTTATAGTTCATTGTTCTAAAATGTAAAGCTATGTTGTTTTGACATTTAATCTCTAATACATTGTACGTGTAATAAATTTAGATAAATAAGATTGTTAAATTATGTCAATCGAATTTCATGATCAAATGAATTTAGTCATTCATGAGAATAACTAAAAGTTCATTATCATATGTAAAGGGTGTTATTTTCCTATAAACAGATGTTATTTATTATGGTAATAACAAAGAACGGGACTATGGTGTTTGTGGATGGGAAAAGTTGAAAATCATCATTTAAACTTTTTCCAATTCCCTTCTCAATCATACTTTTTTTTTCTTTTTTCATTTTGGAAGCTATGTAGCCATGGTAATGCGATATATGACCAAAACATTTGTTAGTGCACACAATAGAGTCTCGAAAACTCGGCATAATGTGAACTGAAGGGTCGCCGAGTTTGTGGAAATACTGGTTAATCGAAAATGGGATTAAAAGAAATAAATACGAGTGTTTCCTCGGGAAATATTTAGCTGCACTTGCATGTATTGTTTGCTTGAGAAAACAATTGAAATTGAACTTCCTAAACATCCTTAAACAAAGGAAAAGTACATACTTTATGAAGGCATAGAGCATTTATACTATATGAAAGCGAAAATTAATGAATACGTAGGTAGGGATTGCAATATCGAATCAAAAGTTCATTACCGGTATTCGGTATTTTTTATATCTTAATACCGGTAGTAGAAGTTTTAGGAAAAGAAAGAAAATGCAAATTTTTCTTTGTTTTTTTTTACCAGTTTTATTAAAAAGTGTAAATAGTACAAAAAATTAATTTGTAATTTTTAAATTATAACAATATATAAAAAATGACAAAAAAATAAAGGAACATCTTATTTATTTAAATCACAGAAAAAGTGTAAATATAACTATTCAGTCTGTTGTACTATTACAGATATTTGAGATGTGATCTTAAAAAACATTATGCATTAATTGTACTGTCATTAAGCCGGGAACGTAATTATGTGCAAAAATTACTAGCTGTCGAAAATGCTCTTTCGGCTTTCTAGCTAGTTGGTGGTACTGTTAGCAATACGCGATATACTTTTTCCAAGTATTTACCCCTCTAAATCTCTCATCTTCAAATAAATTGATTTCTCGTCGGATGGTTTTGGATATAGCTAATTTCTATATTGTATTTTGGTTTATTGAAATTTTTTTAGTAATCGCTAATTCTAATTTTTGTTCAAGAGACAATTCCTTTTCACTATTGAAGTTAGTGTCATCATCATATTCAATAACTGTACCGAATTCTTCTGAATGTAAACAGGTTTCTTGATAAAAAATTTAAGAAAATTTACTATAAACTTGATCAAATTTGAACCCTAAGGAACCCTAGAGTATAATATCTAAATACAATAAGAATAACAAACTCACCAATTTAAAAAATATCGAAATGTTACGCACTTTCTTCACAACTACAACCTTGTTTTCAAAGATACAAATATCAGACTACGAATCCTGCGAGTGTGTAGAATCCCTCTGAGCTGTAATAGAATAGTTTTGGTCCTCCTCCTTGGATAATTCACATCTTTTATCACTTCTCTTGATTGTACGATGCAACTCTATATTCACAGTCTAATTAATTTCGTCAGTTAGGGAGACATAAAAACAAAAACGTATACTCTTTTGCTAGTTTGGCGATCCCTGAACATAGAGTGGAGACAATTTTAAAAATTTCAAGCAAATACCGAAAAATCGTATTTAAGCTTGTGAATACCGTTTTACAAAATTGTACAAATGGCTCAAAATACCGATATTGCCATCCCTATACGTAGCATACAGTAATTTACCTGATCAGACACACCTCAGAAAAATATTTATTTATTTATCTAACGCCCGTGCTTGCTTCTTGGCCATTTGACGCCGAGCCTCCCAGTACCGACTGACGATGTCGTCAGTCGAATATTCATCGAGTCTAGTGCATTAGAGCAGGTGATCACCATCCATTTTGGCATGGCCACAGAGTGGGCAAGCCTCGTCAGCAGCCAGGCCAAGCCAGTTACTAGCTGCTGGCCTAGCTCCTGCAAAAATTGTCTTCTTCATAGACTCCCAAGTTGCAATTTTACATTTAGGCAACAATACACCAACTGACTGCCTTAACACAATTCAGTGTCAAACTAAAATTGTGGAGCTAATCTCATATGGCTGGACTGTGGCCTTACAGTGGGTCCCAAGTCATGTTGGGATCCCCGGCAATGAAAGAGCCGACCAAAAAGCCAAGCAGGAAGCAGAGTCGTCTCAACCGGAAGTCTTCTTGACTCTCAGAAGAGCAAAGAGCATTATTTCTACATTCATCGACAAATATATTACCGTGACCCAAAAAACCAAGAGCCTTGGAAAGCCTTTGGAAACTCTGGCCACTGTGGATCCAATCCCGAGGCACCTGGATAGAGCCGAGGCTATTTCCCGCTTTCGCCTAACCACCGGACATGACTTTTTGGGAGCACACCTCCCAAAAATACTTTATGAAGGCATAAAGTTGTCTATAATGAAAATTAAGTAGCCGACTTTGCAAAAACTGGCTACTTTTTAAAAATAAATGCGTAATGTCCTGTTGTCTTCCGTACTGCACTCTACGTTTTGCTGCTTCTTCATGAAAACGACGAAGGAACACTAAGTCCATTAACCAACGCACCTTGTTCAAAATATTGAAGGGTGGTTTCAACAGACTTCAGTGACAGTCTATGTGATAATTTAGGAGTTTATATGGTGTCTTTTACGTTAACGTCTTCATTTTCCGGCATTTTTTCATTAACTGTGGCAGCAGAAATAATTTCTGGATCTGACATGGTTCTTTGGACGTGCAAAGGGTGTGGCCGAGTTATCCGAATTGCCAGGTTATTGAGCACCGAGTTTTCGGGACTCTGCTGTACTATCTATAAATAATAGTCTTGCATTCCATCTAAACTCTAAGATTATTATATTTTTTTATGATTTTTTTAATGTCAAGTTTAGTTTCATTACATGCTTTCAATATCTACTAATACACTATTTAGACATAGAGCATTGCACGTATACATTTCAGGTTTCTACATAAAAAAAAGTGCGCGTTATATGTGAATATGCCTAAAACGTAAAAAAAAGCAGCTTGAAAAAATAGGTGCGCACTTGAGAGTTTCTCACAGTGTTGCGTCCTTTATAAAATTTCCGGATACATTTTGAAAATTTATAACGCTTTTTCCCAAATATTTTTTATTTATTTACAGTCATTTTAATAAAAAGATACTATTATAGTTGAAGAAGAGGAAGTAGTCTAAATAGTGTGCTTATAAACGTCTGCGTATTTTAAATGTATTTCGAATGAATATTTAATTTTATAGCTTAACAAAACTTTTAACAAAATTTGATCTGGTGGCTGAAATTTCCTTTTTTTTTCTATTTCGTTATTGCATGGAAAAAACGAAAGTTACTTTTCAATGAACATAGAGTATTTTTTTTTAAAAAAACAACTTTCAATTATCATGCAGAATAATATATACGCAACGTGCATTAAAAACACAAAGTATCGTTACACAAATCAAATTTCAAGGACTCTTAATCATAGTGTAGCTGAAACACAAAACTCGATCATTTCACTTTACCTCCTACTATTTAATTTAAAAAGAACAAAAAAAAAATTTTCAAGCCTACTCACTGATCACATAAGTCAAGTAAAGAACAACCTACTTAAACTCTGACCGGTATTGCAAACGCCAACATCCAAGAACAAAAAAATAAATAAATAAAAATTGGAGAAGGGATTTACTTGGCCTTTACGGAATGTTAAGTAGAATAAAAGGCTGAAGAGTAAAAGTAATAAACACGTTTTAAATAATTTATAAGAATAAATCATTGGTAACAGTTTCAGTACACTGATGTCCGAAATTAAGGCTACAAACACAAACACAATGCAATATCTTTGCGAATAATTCTTTATTTGTGATAAATTTTTATGCATGCATTCCTCATGCACTATGAATAATTATGCTGACAAATAAACTCTAATCGGGGGTTACTTCTTGTAATATGCAAATTAGATAAAAATTGTCAAAGCACGCTGTGTAATAATTAAAAATCTGAACCCCTGATAAGAAATGTGGCCACCCCCAGCTGCGATACAGGCTTCCAACGAGCTCTCCTACAATAAATTAGATTGTTAATTTCATCTTGGGGCAGTAACCCCCACTGTTCTGTAAGCACAGATTTTAGCATGTTTGGAGGGTATTGACGTCGAGCAATGGCTCTTCCTAAAGTATCCCATGCATGCTCGATATAATTTATGTCAGGAGATTTTCTGGTATTCTTTTTGGCAAGTACCCTCTTTCTCAAGAAAGTCTTCAACAAAATTAGCTCTATATAGCCTCGCATTATCGTCCATAAAAATAAACCATTGACCAATTGCTCTTCGGAATAGTCTCATATGAGACTCAAGAACTTAATTTTTATATCCTTGTGCAGTACACACATCAAAAATGTGTCCTTGTGTGAACACACATCATCCTTGTGTGAACACACATCAAAAATGTGTAGCGGTGTACTGCCGTCTAACATAATGCCTCCCCAAACACAAGCATTCCACACCCCCACCAAATCTATCAGATTCTCTTATACTAGAAGGATGGTAGTGAGCCCCAGGCTCTCTCCAAATGAAAACTCAACGAGAATCACTATTAGTACTAAACCTGGGCCCATCAGGGAAAAATACATGGTCCCACTCTTGATTTGTCCAAGACGCATGTTCTTAACTCCATAAAAGACGTGCCCCTTTCTGTGATGGGTTAGTAGGGACACATACCATTGGCCGTCGGGCATAAAGGACCTTCTCAGCTAAGCATCTATAAGCAGTTTGTCTAGGAATTGTCTTTCCAATGATAGCTGTTAAGTCCTGAGCAAGCTCCTTGGCTGTCATGTCTCTGCGGTGATGTGCATTTATTGTCAAATATCAATCTTCCATAATTGTTGTAGCTTTTGGTCTACCTTGTCCTCTTCTAATAACAGCACCTGTTAATTGATATTGTTTCCACAGTCTGGATATCACCATTCAAGAAACATTTAGGTTTTTGGCTACTTCTGCTTGAGACATTCCACCCTCAATCTGTCAATGGCTCTGCATCTCAAATCATCATCTTAACGATAGTGGGAACTCATTTTAACAAAACTCACACAGTTTATGCTTATTACAGTGCGATAAACAAATCTAAACACACAATTCAAAGCTCTACTGTGAACACGATTTTAGCGTTTTTTACACAAAATGGCCATAAAAATTATTTTTATCAGTCACAACGCACAAAGTTAGGATATGATGCTAGCTTTTGCTCACTTTATATTTAATATAAGTTTTTTTTTAAAAAAAAGTGTAGATTTTTCTTGAAATAGGAAAAAATTTATGTTTGTAACGTTAATTTTGGACACCAGTTGTATATTTAGCACTATTCTTTTAGTGTCATGGTTATTTTCTTTTTAGTATTAATTGGAAGTTTATTATTACTCTATTTTCTCAATGCAAGACACCAATTGTTAAAGTATCATAAGGTACAGAATTCGACTTTCAAGCTTCGCAAAAAAAATTCTATATCCATTTACCTTAAGTGCTTTATTCTGGAATTCCATGCCGACACAAATAATTAAAATTGAATCTTTGGCTGTTTTTGCATTTATAAATCAGTGAAAAGGTCTTTTTATTAACCATTAGTCATGTCATAAATGTGGAATATTTTTCCGTCACTTTTGCTAGGGGCTCAAGTGTGTTTGTAAGCATTCATGAGAATTCCCGAACTCATGTATGGAAATAAATTAGCATTGCTAGAAATCATTTTGAGGAGTTTTTCTTAACTACCGAGGAGTGTTTTTAAAAAGGAACTAAACTTTTCCTGATTTATAAAATTAGTTCAAATATTTTCACTAATTCTCAATTGACTTAGCGAAAGGAAAGCAATACAGAAGTAACTGTTTCAGACCAGTTAAATTCTGAAATATCCATGCAAATACAAGTAAGTTTTTTCAATAGATAATTATAAAAGAAAATGAGAAAAGGGAACCATTTTTAGTTGCTCATGATTTTTTTTTTTGATGGTACACAGAAGCAAAGGTCTGAAGAACCCCAACCTTTCTATGTAAATAGCCACATTCTGTTTACCGACCCTTGCCCTCTCCCATGTTCATCAACGAAAATAAACCCCATTGGAGAAAAGAAAGGTCATTTGGTCAGGCCGTGATCGTACATCAAGTTCATAATTGTAGAAGGTCTAAAGAAGTTACTGAGGGAGACGTATTGTATATTTGTAGAGAAAACACACCGATATTTATAAAATAAGCAAGTGCAGCGGAGTGCTCCAGTCCAGATTACTTTAAGGGCTAACAGGGACTTATGCAAGTTAAATAGAACTTTGTATCAATGTGTCTTTCCGTAGTGTGGAAGTCGGGAAAGAATACACCATATCAAGTGTCGTCTGCATCATTTGACTATGGTGTTGCGAATTTCGTCGCCAACAGCCATTGTCTCGTCTAATTAATTCAAATTTTAAAATTGTGTATCAATACTTCAAATGTGATAAACCCCTTTGTCATGATTGCAAGTCTAATGTTTACCCGGCTCATGACCTTAAGTTTAATACACTCATTGATCATGAATTTAAAAATCTTATTTTCTTAAAAAGTAAGATATCTTTAAAAATATTGTTTTTTCGGGAAATTGCTTCTGACTATATGCATCTTTCTTCCAGTTAAAAGAATTTCGTATGCAACGAACTGTTAACAGCCATAGAATTCTTATTAGTTTGCTGTATATTTTCAGAAAAATTTTTAATTAGAATTCAGTGATTGGTTATTCCAAGAGAAAGTATTACCCGTATTTTTCATATTTCTAGCTATTATGGATGAATATGTAGAATATTGTTTTTACTTCAAAACATATTAAATTTCTGAAGTTTTTGACTAGGATTGCAAAATATTAAGCAAAATAAGATAATTATATCAAATGAATCATTTTTCTTTTTTGTTCTTTTGAAATTAAAGTCCTTTAAAAACTTTTAACTGCAAACGCGTGGACTTTCGACAAATGTTATAAAGTTATTTATTATTTTATTAAATTTCTTACTTTTCTTACCTTAATACAAAAAATAATACCTTTCTAAGCCTCTCCAAATCGTCAAGCCTTTTGAGGATGTAACTAGCTTTCCAGGTAGAAAGATACAGCTCTATCTCATACATTACTTCAATTTAAACAAGTCTTTTTGGAATCTATTTTCTTTGTATTCAAAATTTTAATTCTGTTTTTTTTTTGTTTGTCTATTTTGAGAAATGGCTCTGTAGTGTTCGTTCTCGAGACTTTTTAAACATCTTTCTCGCATGCTCTCTCTAGTGCCCAGACGTTTTTGGTCGAGAATTTGAAAACACTACTTCTAATTTATGAAACTTTTCGAATAAAAATATTCGCTTGTAAATGTAGTTGGTATAGTTTGAAAAAAATATTGTACATCACATACGAAGGGAACCCAACAAAAAAAAAAGTGAAAATCAAATCGAATACAATAATATCCCGAAATTACGCGGTAGATGGAACTGAGTTACAACTGCGTAAGTCGGGGTATAATTTCGCATAAAAATAAATATAAATTATTTTCAGTTGGGGCCAGAGACGAAAAAAATAACAATTTAGAAAAAAAATATTTGATTAAATCTTAGATAATACACATACAAAATCGTAAACGGAAGTTATTTTGACGTAGATCCGGGGTGGGCATTACGTCGATCGCGGTCGACCGGTGGATTGCCAAGACATTTTGGGGGTGACCGCCTAAAAATTTTACCAGTTGGTAATTTGTACGGAAAGTTCAAGATTGGCTGACAGTACGCAGACTAAGCCTTCTATTGACTACAACAACAAACACTAGCTTTAGATAAAAATGTTTTATTTTTTTAATGTTTTTTTTAATTGTTTCATAATAAATGTATCATTTGATAGGAAAAATTTGGGGCTATTATTATTAATTTTGTTTCTTGCGTTTTGCTTTAAACGCGCTTTTAAAAGTGTTTTTTTAAATTTCTGTATAGGTATAAGTACATATTCCGTGCTTAATACTAAGTTATAATAATAACCTTTTCCTTACCTCTCTCCACACTTACGACATTGGGCAGTAACGTACACAGGAATTTTTAAAGGGAAGGGGATCGAGGGTTTTTTGAAGGTCTACCATTCTCGTGTATCATATCCCAATACGCAGCCAAACATATTTTTTTGATTTTGTCGATTGTCAAGAACAAAAAACAGCAAAAAATTAATTACTGAATAAATAAAAAAAATTACTAATATCAAATACTTAATTACATTTTACATACAATTTATATAGAACAATAATGAATCGGAAAAAAATGAAGGATTATGAGGGAGAGAGGGTCCGGACTTGTCGACTCTTCCCCCGCCCTTGTGTGCGGCACTGACTCTAGGTGGACCGCAACTCCTTGAAAAAATTAGAAGTAGCCCGCACCCTGGAAAAGTCTGCCACCCCTACAATAGACGAATAGACGAGATTTGAAAAACGCATAACTCCGGATTCGAGTCCATCGGGGTAGCGTAAGTCGATGTATTACTGTAAATTCGAATCCAACATCATACAATTTTATAAAAATTCAGAAGGGAGTATGTGGGAAATCAAGAAAGTTTTGCTGATCGTCGTAGGAAAATAGTGTAGGAAAGAGAGAGAGAGATTAAAAAATGATACAAATAAATTCAGCACACAGAAAATATGATTTCTTTTTTTAAAAATTTACTTATGGTGGTTAAGTGAAAAATAAACAACTCAATGTAATGGACCAAAAAAGCAGAATGTGCTGAAAAGTAATTTTTTATAGTACGAACAGAAATACGAATCTTTGAGTAAAAAACAATTCTGTTAATAGTGTAAATTACATAGATACTTTTGAATAGGAAAATGAAGAAAAACATATAGGCTATTGAATCGAATTTGGGGAAATAAAATGTAAAATTCAGTTACACAAAGAAACAAATTGTTATTTGTTAACATATTTTATTAGAAAAATAAAATTACGGAAAACCACTTTAAGGAAGTATATAAGCTTATAATTTTTTTTTTGCTTTAAATATCAATAAACTAAAAATAAATTTTGCATCAGAATTTCTCTTATTAAATTTTCAACCTTTCGCTATATAACACATATAAAATCCAATATATATAAACTATTTTACTTGTAATACTGAACCGCGGTTTTGTTCCTTTTATATGCTTTACACCTAATGTATCTGAAATATGGAGAATTTTTCACTGAGAAAAACACATTAAGCTAACCGAAATTTACAAAAGCTGCATTAAAGAAACTTATTCTATAAAGCCCCCATCGTCTTATAAAACTAGTAGCAGTACAAAAATTTGAAAAATTATATTTTTCTTAATCAACCAACTTCACGACATCTACACTCTAGAGGTAATAAAAATAAACTCTTTCAACTATAAAGTCAACTGAAATAACTTAGTGGAATTAAATCTTATTTTGGCACACAGATTGGGAATGATTTTTGAAAGAAGCCAAAATGTAGCGCCAAGTAAGATTTCCATATATATCGGGACTATAGGTCACTGCACGCATAGTTTTTTTACATAAATAGAAGTGTAACCAGTTTGATCTCTCAATTTGATAATGAAAGTTAACCAGCGTCAAACAGTGTATTAAAAAAGAATCCCATCAGAAATGCTAACTACAATTTATTTACATGTACCAGTAAAACTTAATCAAAATTCATATTCACTGTACAGAAAAATGAATTCACAATTTGCGTAAAGTTTCAATTTAGTAAAGCTTCTCAATAAGTTATATTTCGAGTTCGGTACAAAATATTTAGGCTTTTTATCTTATCTTTAATATCTTAAGGCTTTTTGAGCTCTGGGCCCTGTGAAATTTGAGATAAATAATGGTAGCGTGATATTTATTAATTTAAATATTTGGTTTATTTACTTCACATCTATTAATTACAGTATATGCACTGAAGTTATTAAAAGGGTTGCTTAGTTCGTTAGAGTTCAAATTCTGTTGTTTGTGAGAGAGGAGATTACATCCATTTTCAACAAAGTTTTCAAACTGTTTTTTCTCTCTGCCCTCCCTAGGATCTCGTGATGGTAGCGACCTGTCTCTTTATCCTCGAGTAACATCCGGTTCGTGAGCGGAGTAGGAGGTTCTCATGATGTCAAAAGTTGCCGGGGAGATGACCAAAGACGAGACCTCATAATATTTTAAGGGTGCAGGTGTTCATAGAAACGTGGTTATCCTATCCACGAAAAAGAAGCCGACTTTCAGCTGTGGGGCTGGAAAACATCACAGGCCCTATACAAAAATAAGCCCCACCTTCGACTATTTTAAGTAGACATGTGGGCGCTGCGATCGCCACCCTCCCCGCAGAGCGACAATTGTACAATCTCTTACAAACAAAACACTACACGAAGCAGTCGTAAAAAAATGTTAAAAATGCTTTAAAAATCGCATTTTTGATAAATTATCGTCCCTTATGCATTTATACAATATGTAACAAACTTATTTCCCGTCTACCCTGTGACCCAGCTAAAGGTGTGGAAGGAAGTGAAGGATGATTCTACATGATAATTTCCAATTGTTTTATTTATCACTTTAATCGACTCAAACACAAACCAATGCAACACTATAAATAGGATAATCCAGTCAAGCAACAGAGGGAGGGGACGAGAATCATAGTTTGGGAGAATATATTTACCAAACTACTTTATATTAATAGTTACTCCCTAATGTTACTTTACACAGTAGATATGTAACTAATGTCCGATTAACCACTTTAATACTTTAAACAACAAATGTAATATGAAGGTGACAATACCTGAACTTAGGCAGTCTTCTAATCAATTTAATTTATCAATCACAACTTCCTATCTCTAATCTTTTACAAAGGCTTTCTACCCATTTCGGCAATCTTCACCTTGTATTTCTCTTGTCACTTCTAGTTAACTAAACTTCTAACCATCTAACTTTCTGCTATCTAATCATCTTCACTTATAACACGCTAACTCTCTGTAACTCCGAACTAGAACGAAAAAAAAACAACTTAATTTGCATATCACGTTTTCTTCTTAGGAGAAGATTGATAAATTTTGCTAGATCCAAAGAATATCCAAGGGGATTATCAGTAGGAGGTCGCGTATAGATCCGTCACAAATATACAGCAAACGTTGTCAAATTCTCTTACAAACAGTAATACATCAAATAAATGTGCGCCACTCACAATCTAAAAAACCCTAAGCTCAAATCTACTAGACCAGGTGCCGCCTTTTGACTAGATGAGTAAAAATGGTCTATATTGGGTGGTAGGCCTTGGCCAAGACTCGGACATGGCATATTAATGCAGTTTTGCCACCGTTTGCCAGTTTGCGTATAGCTGGAAATTTCCAGTTTTTCAGAGAAAATGTACGGGAATCACCTTTTGCGATAAAAACTATTCTGATCATGATCTTATTGGGGACGAATCAAGAACGAGATGAGCCCTCTTTCTCTCCCCTTCCCCAAGGCTGACGCACTGGGCCTAGAAGCAATTGGTCATGCCTTGGAACGTTCCTTGATTTATAAGATTTTTTTTAATTATTGGTTTTTAATTAAAATTAATTAATTTATTTCATTGGTTTTTAATTCGTTTTTAATTAGCACTTTGAAGTTACATGAGGAATTTAACCGAGGTATGAAATAGAATATCTGTTACAAATTGTTCCTCTTTCATCCATATACTTGGATTGTGTTTATGACAGATGTCGATTTTCACAAACCGGAATTTCCGCAATACCGAACCTCTTATACCTATGGTTGCTTAAGTTCATTAAATGTGTAAAATAAGATAGTCTGCCAATTTTTTAAAAACAGAACTACAGTTAACAGCTGAATCGAAAAGCTTAAGAATACTTTGGGTTTTAGATTTATGCCTAGATTGCGCACAATCACGACACGTATAGACAAAATACTACTCTTGTTTTTGATCTGTAATTTCAAGTACAAATATCTAGAAATAGTAGATTTTAGAATTTGGGGTGGGAGACTGCTGACTTCTCATTTCTCTGTTTAGAAACATTTACTTCAATTTTCGAGAGCGGTTTCTCTTTCCCAGAATAGGACAAATCGTTATGAGTTAGGCTGTGGCAATTTTTATACAAAGGAAATTGTTCCTTGCTGGCGAAAAATTTAAAACAACTGCCTTCTGTTTTTAATATGGCACTTTTCTCAAAGAGGGGTAATGTGACAACATAAAAAGGATAACGTCTATCGAAAGAAAATATATACATACCCCCCCCCCTTTTACGACAAGCATAAACGTAGTGCTGAAAAATCCCTTATTTTATATACAGATTCTTCTTTTTCAGAATATTCAATCAAACTACGGCTAGGAGTACAGTAACCTGGTTTTGACTGGGTTATGATTAATACTAATTCCCTAGGCTTGAGATTTTGATGATTCTTATGATTTTATTGATTTCAAATTGATCCCATATTAATAACGAGGTATAATAACTTCAAAATAACTGGACATAAAAAATGGCCATACGAATCAAATAATACATTTAAACTATCTAGAGGGCGAATACAGTGGCGTAACGGAAAATATTAAGCCCCCCCCTGCAAAGTCATGTTTTGGGCCCCAAGCCGGATCTTACAAAGTATTACAAAAACCATAGCATACATAGGACTTGGGCCCCGAAGAACCCTGGGCATCCCCGCGATCCCGGGATGTAGTTTACGCAACTGGGAGAATATTAATTTATATTTAATCATACAAATTTCGTAATTTGGGGGGGGGATTACAGAATTTTTCACTGATTGTAAATTGAGGAATTTATTCACGTGAGCATTAATTATAAGATCATCTCATACAATTCTATCAGAAATTATTTTAACTGTTTTTTAATAATTTGAATCTGTCAAGCAAATCAGTTACCTGAATTTAGTACTTAGCCATCCAAGAAAATTTTAAATAAAATTTTTCTTCAATGTTACTCAATGTGACATATTTATGTATGTAGTGCATCCTCAAACTGAAACTGAATCTCGTTCTATGAATATAGAGATCCCAAAATTATTTGGGCAAACTTAGTTTTTCTACAAGGAATTGAATTATTTCGGTTCATGAAACCTGTTCGAAAAATTTCGAATACACCTTCATTGTCAGCAACCGTGGGCATTTCTCACCATTCAAATCAAGTTTTCCTCTTTAATTTTATCCTTCCATTTAAAAAATTTCCCCGGGTGTTTAACAACGTTAATACATAATTTCCTTTTCTGTTTCCTCCTCTGAAACGAATGCCTGTTTCCATCTATAAGTTAAGATAGAACAAAAAGTTTTTCCTTTTCACTATATTATTTCATGGTGTAGGGTTCTTAATACTTCTGATTTTTCATTTTCATAAAGTATCATCCTTTCACTTCAATTCTGTCTTATTAATGTATTTTTCCGTAAGTGGAGCTTTGATAATTTAAAAAATTCTTGTATTTAGAATAACTGCAAAAGATGCCAACTTTAGTATCATACTTAGAAATCAGCCGGTACTATATCAGTAAATTAAATGAGAAATTGAAAAAATTAGAGAAAATAATTTATTAAATTGAAGCAGACGATAAAAAAAATTACACATAACTAATTTCTAAAATTTAAGGAATTAAAAATATTTTATATTTTGGAATTCTTTCGATGCGTTATTTATAAAATAAATTGTCATGAATCGAAAATATTAAAAATACATCTTCATGTATAAAAAAAAGAGAAACAAATTTAATTTTTATTTAATCCATAAATAGACTGAATTTCTCATCTAAAACGGGACAATTTTTTTGAATTTTACAAAAAAAATTCGTTTTTTCTCCTAGGTGAGACAGATGCAAAGGGACATCTATCACATTTTATCAGCATTTTTTCTTTCAAAGCAGACAGAGACACCAAAAAATAAATTTAAGGAAATCATTTTCAGCTGGGGCTATACTATGCAAAATTAATTTCATACTGCGTGAACAATTCTTATGTAATACGACAGGGCTGGACGTCTTAACACATATTGCGTAGGACTTCGAAACGAATGTGACTCATTTCGCAAGGTGAGTGGGAAAAAAACATCAAGGTCCACCATAACCTACCCATGACCTTCAACTCGAAACGGTTTTCTACAATAGATGACGCATTTTTATTGCTTACGTCGGTTCAAGGCTTGTTTGTGTGAGTGTAAATGGGTGCTTTTGAAATTTCGAAACCTAAGTTTCTGCTTGTCAGAATTATGTTTTTATAGTTTACCTTCTGCATTGTCGCGTAAAGTGATTCATGTTTAATGACTCTACGGATGCATTGCGGAATAATTCAAACATCATTTTTGAATCATAATATCATGCATCGCACCTGCGTATTATGATAATTGCTATATTTGCCAACCATAAATTGAAAAATTATTACTTTTTAATCGCGCGCACGTAAATTTATTCCGCAAATATAATTAGTTAAATTTGATTCACAATCGTAATAATGTGCTCATATTACTGGATTGATTTTTTTTAAAATAAGACTTGTGCTAGCTTCTTTTAAAATAAATATATAATTGTAAGCATAATAATAATGAATAACATCACCATTATGAAGAATATTCATTCAAACAGTACTTTCGTTCAATGAATTTCGAGTGTTTAAGTATGAAAAAAAAAAGCCAGAAAATGCTTTAACAGCACAAAAAATTTTAATTACATATATTCTTAAAGTAGAAAATGGTACATGGGATTACATGCTCCTATTAATTTCTGTTCACCAACTTTTTATTATTGCAAAACACACACACACACACAAAAACAAGGATAATTATTTTTGAACAAAGAAAGAAAATATTTGGGAGATTTGTTATATTTTGGAAAACATCATTTGGCAAATGCGGGATACTGATATACATACATGCATGTTCTCTTTTTTCAACGTAAATATCTTCAAGCAGTGATTATGAACAAATTGTGATATATGGTTTTCAACAGACATTTTTATACTTCCAATGAGATTATTGCACTTAACACCTAAAGTCTGATTATACTGCTAAAATATTACACGCTTTTTGTTCTTCACTTTGAGCAGTTATATATGTCATTAAACCTTATTATAAAGTCATTTATATATGGCCAGTACGACACTTAATAAGTCGTTCTGACTGGAGTGTTATAGTATAGGACTATGCTACCCAGTCAGATGTATATTACGTCCAATGCAAAATGTATTAAAATAAAATAGTTTTTGCTTAAGTACTGGAATTATCTGTTTATAACGATCAACTAAATCTATATAAGATGTTAAATTACAAGGGATGCTAAAACTAAAGCATAACATCGCCCAAAAGATGTTTCAAATTGTATCGAGTATATTTGCGTTAGGAGGGGAGAAAAGGGATTATCACCAACTAAAAAAAAGAAAACATTGTATCTAAAAGTATATTATTACTAACATGAGGGGGCTTCTTCCTCCCAATTTATCTGATTTTATTTAAAATGAATAGTATTTTCTGCACTAAGTAATGAAAAGAAATTTGATGAGCATGTATCAAAATTGTAGAATATATTGGTAATATCGTATTCAACATTCGAAAATCATGTCGCTTTTTCAATGCCTGTTCGCGTTATAATTTTTCGCCCCTCGTTACAAAAAATAATTGCCAGATGCAAAAATCCCGGAAAGGATTTAATACATTTGCTTATTTGTCGTGTCTCGAGAAGTCAAATGGATTCATATGTGGAAATCACAGCATTTGCCAGTTCCGCAACCTTTTCACTATACAGCTCTCCTTGTAACCCTTGGAGGTCAGGTCCCCAAGGTGGATAGAAGAATACCTCCTTCGGGTTGTAGAAGGGAAGTGAAATACCTTCCGCGGACCAACAGGCAGAAATCCAACCTATTGAGGCAATGACAACCATTTTTCCACATAAGAGGTCATTTTAATACATTTTATTCCTAATTAAGAAATTCTATTTATTTTTAAGAAAACCTTGTTATATATAACTGTTCATCACGTTCATATTACACCTTACGCCACAAATTTCTTTAGTTAAGTACATACAATTAATTTCGAACTTAATTTTAAACAGTCGCTACGATTTCTCCATTGTTACAGATCCGTTGCCATTACTCGTGTTGCCTGCAGAGTGACGTAAATAAAATCTATTTTGTAGTAGGGCATCGTTTATCTGAATCAATTGGGACCGGATACCGTTCAGGATAGCGATTGTTTGAATAACCGAAACCGAATGCGATCCACGGTATATGATACTTCGGACACTATACAAGAGCTGGAAATCATCACATGCGGGAACGCGTCAGCGAGCAAAATAGGTGCAAATACGTAATTTTACCTTGATTGTAGAAAATAATCATTATTTTTCGCTGTACCATTGTACACCTTCGTTTTTCATAAGGTTCTGATTCTTCAGCAGAGTAGGATAGGAATGACAGCACTTCAGTTCTTACTACCCTTAGCTGTCTTAACGCAGAAACGCGTCATTTAATGGACCCATATTTTCATTGTTGTTGTCCTCATCTTCATCCGTTTCATGGTCGACAGGATCGATCTCCTTGCACGGAAGTCACTGACCACACACATATTTAGCATCGAAATCCACAGTCTTCTTTACCGCATGCCATCCAGGTTCTACATCAATAAACTCAACAAAAGAGCCCGTATACACCCCCACTTTGAAACAAATTAACCTAATATTCCACGCATATGTTTACCAAATCACACAACTGAATTTCTAAATATCCTCATCTTGGTTTTCCTGTCTTTTACCTCACAGAAACAATGTTGAGTATCAAATTGTCTTGAAAACGTACCCGGATCTTGTCGATATTTATCGCCTGGATAACAAACGTTCGGATAAAAGACGTTCTACTGCATTCCATTATCTAAAGCCACTCAATTTTTCGCTTAATCTACCCAAAGTAACTTAAAATCATAATATTTTTATACTACTAAAAAATGAAATATACAAAAAGTGTAATGATTCCTACAGCGTTTATTTTCATACAATTTGAAGAACATATTTTGAATTTTCCATTTTTCATCACTATCTCATGAGTAAATGCAAGTTTGCCTTCTTGCCGCGAGTTCTGTTCATTGAAAGGCTTTATTTTCAAAATCGACTTAAAAAGGAGAAAAAGTCCCATAACAAATCTCTGAACAATTCATTTTAAATGTTTTTCTTACAAATGATTTCACAACGTACTTGAAAACTCATGGAATATGCACCACATAATGATGTGTTTACAAACCACACAGGAACACTAAATTTTATCTTGTTTTTAACCATTTTTCGGAAAGAATTACGAAGTGAACAACATTTTCAATTGTGAAATCATTCCATCGTTAGGAGTCATTATCACCCTTGATATTTTTCTCACAGCAACTACTTTGAAGCTCTAATGAGTTTTAGAACATTCAAAATTAACCAAATTGTATGCGGGTTCTGCTTTGAGCAATGGAAACTTAGAGAGTTCTTTTCACTGAACAACTTAGTGCGTGTTAATAGGTGGACGGCTAAGTAAATGCCCACTTCTTTCTTATTTTAATCCCTTCGTTTTCTTTTCTGCTTCTATTGAAGTCACGGGTTATGCTTCATGAATTGTTTTGATAATTTTTGCCAGTCATAGCCCTTTCCTAGGTAAGGTGCAGAGGTGTTTTAGTGTGTTATCATCATCACACCATTTCGAATGTCACATTTAGTGATCACTATCTAAAGTGTTTCATTAATGCGTATAATTCATTACATCATTTGTCTGATTATTTTGTTTGGTATGGTAGTTTTCGCTGATATTTTCCTGTTAGAAACGCAGGGTTTACCCATTATCCCATTTTTCTTTGAATAAATTTACCAGCGGTTACAAAATAGTCGTGAGACGGAAGTACTTTGTACGGTTACATAATAATATTTTTAGATACCAAAGGGGGAAAATGGAGAATAAATACTATTTTTAAAAAGCCCATAGTTTAAAGTCATGAGCGTATTCACGTTATCAATTGTATCGTAACGATAAGCATTTTATTCAGAATTTTTACGAAGACATATATGCTTTTGATTAAAATTTTGTAGTTTCAGTCTGATGGGTGAGCTAATTTTGGGGTAATGGCCACACACACACACACACACACACACACACACACACACACACATATATATATATAAGTACATACATTTTTCAAAATTTCTGAATATGAAATGTATTTTCTATTTAATTTAAATCTTTTTCTGTGTGATTCGATATTTGCTGAATATTTAAAATATTGCAGTTTTCAGTTATTTTTCTTAGCTTAAGGTATTCAATGACCTGGAACTGATTACCGGTGTCAACAGTATGGAACTGTAAAGAAAATAACAAAACTTAATAAATTAATAGATTAATAGACTACTGTACTAAATTGTGAACTAAGTGTAGTAGTTCATGCTAAATTTAAGTTAAATAATGTACGTTTAAAATACCTAGTGTTCACAGTTCAAAAGGTTGGGAATTCAGACTAGTTTTTCTATAAACGGCCGAATAATTCCATCTGATTTTTCAGAGGTAATAATACTTTCTTAAGAAATGGCAGACATTTTCAAGAACTTATGGCACACAAAGCATACGGCAACAGTGTTGAAAATCACTGCATCAAACGTTTTGAAAGGAAATAATGATGGGAATTTTACTGAGGTAACTCCGTGTTCTCTATAAGTGGTTAAAGAGACAAAGCCAAAAGCGATGAGTTTAATAAACAGTGCATAATGTTAACTTTAAATCAAAATAAAATTCAGTGATTAGTTTTAAATTTCACAAGTTTTTAAATTTTAATTTTTATAATACCGAACTTAGTACCGTCTAGTAAGAAGATACTAAATTAAGAGATAAATGCAGAAAGACTTTCATTCGTAAATGTATGATTTTGTCACCAATTTCTCAGTTCTACCACAGTTTTTACTCTGCCTATATTTATCTTGCTCAATTTTCACCGCACAAATGCATTTTAAAGTACTCACTAAGCTGAAATTTCTGCTATTTTGATGATACCGTACTAAATACCATAAGCACAAAATTAATTGATTAAAATTCAATATTAAAGAATTACAAATACAAAGCAGATTGCATTGTTTTGGCGATCAAGCCAAACGCAGTGTTTTTCTCTATTTATTTGAGCGAAGTTGCGTTACTATATTTTTATATTGATTTGCACACACAATACTTAATATGACCGAAATAATATTTACATACCGCCACGCGTCTTTATTTAGTGACGGCCAAATCTTTAAAGATTTTGTTTCACGTTTTCAAAGCTGAATAAGCGAATCGAAATTTTATATACACGACAGCTGGATACACGCGATATTTTAATGATACTATTAAAATACTACTTTTTATACGTGATTTGCCATGTATATGTTACGTTTATATTAATTAAATTATTGCACAAAAATAAAATCACTGAGCAAGACGGTGAATGACTATCCTCCCCATCCCTTCATCCAAATTTGATGAAGCCACTATCAAGTATCAAATTTTCAAAGACAGCAAGGTGTAATGAACGAAGTATACCG